>PVKZ01002847.1:0-181362 GCA_004027375.1 Macroglossus sobrinus | reverse complement strand
ACTCTGGGACTCTGGGACTCTATCCTCTGGCTGGCCTGGGAATGTCCAATCAGAGGGGACAAACCTGGAGTGATCCCAGGTTTCTATAGAAACAGCCCTGGTCCAAGTCCCACCATAGAGAATGTGACCCTCCTCACCCTGAAGATTTCGTAAAGTCTCCCCAGATGTCGGCGGTGGCAGTAGTGGCAGGCTTGGGCTGAGGCCAGGACACTGTGGCACCTCCTGTTGATGTCCCCGAGTCCGATGGGTGGGAAGAGAAGAGGAGACAGGAGTCAGATAGCTCTGTTTTTGTCTGTGTCAGTAACCCTGAAATCAGTCTCGTGATTACAAGTGGCTGAGAATGACAACACTCCGAGACGTGCTTTTGGGCAACAAAAAACAACTAGATGCCACACATTTCTACCAGAATCACAAGAAAACAGAGAAAGCCACATATAGGTGGAGGGGAGGAGTGCCCGTGAGGGGAAATCACACATCATCTATCACACATACCTGAAGCTGACCCTCTTTTTAACAGTTTATCTTGGAAATCTGTTTAAAATTTACTATCTCCTGCCCTGGCTTCTTGAATGGAGAATGCCCACGCAAACTACAAGGTCATTTTCATATAAAGCCCTCAGTCCAGTGTCCAAGTCAACCAGCAAAGGAAATTATGTACCAGATATGTCCCAAGTCCTGAGAGCCAAACTGGCTAGGAGTCAGGGAGAGCCTTCCGGAAGAGGTACCATGGAAGCTGGTACCTGCGTAGCTCTTCACTAAGGTGGGTGGCAGGATGGGACTGCAGTGCTGGCTTTTGTGCTTTTCTGGCACCTCCCCCAGTACTGCCAACTGTCCCCTTGAAGGCCTTGGCCTGCCATCCTCTGCCTTCCTACCGAATAGCTATTTCTAATCTGCTCTGGACTGGGAAAAGAGATATAACTCAAGCCCTCAACGGTTCAGTTTTGCTGTTCACCAAGTGCTTAATATCTGTTATCTCATTGGAACCTCTCAGCACAGTCCTTGGGGGAGGATAGGCCGGGACTTATGCAGGTCGCTTAAGTTTCAGTTTCCTTATCTCTAAAATGGAGACAAGAACAGTGGCTATTTCATAGGCCTATCTGAGGTTTAAATGTGAATTTACGTGGAATGCTTAGAACAGGCTCAGCACATACTGATGATGATGATGATGACAATATTAAAACTAGGGCTAACAAATGCGAGCACTCACAATATTCTGGGGTGCCGTTCATAAGGGCTATTGGATGACCTCATTTGATCCTCACAAGAAACTTATATTGTAGGTATCATTACTACTTCCATCCTACAGATGAGAAAACTGCGGTACAGAGAAGTGGCAATTATCTAAATATCACACAACTGGTAAGCTAGAATTTGAACTCAGCCAGTATGGTTTTGGAGTATATAGTAAGTGCTCAATAAATATTAGCAAGTCATGACTCTTATCGGATACCATCTTGTTTGTAGACACGCTGTCTGTCTTGTGTATTAGAACATAAGCCTTTAAGAGCAGGGACTTGGTGCTATACTTGGGAGTATATCCCCAGGGCCTAAAATGCCATCTGGCACACAGCAGGCTCTCCATATTGTCTGTTAAAAATGCACCAGCAGCCGAGACAGCATAAGACAGTGGCTCTCAGACCTCAGGGAGCATACAAATGTTAAGAATGCAGATTCCTGCCCTCACTCCAAGTGACACCCAGGCAGGTAGGTGGTCTTATGACCTCGCTCTGAGAACCAATGTTTAAAGAATAATTCCTAGGGCAGGGGCAGGGGGACCTGCCACCTGCTACTCCTGCCATCCTCCTGGGCTGGGGTGCTACCCTAAGGCTTGAAGCCCAACCTCCATATAAGGAAGCCAATACCCACAAGCCTTAAATGGAAAAAAAAGCAGACTTTCTGCCTCCACCTGCCCCCAAGAACCTGGTGAGCGCTGTGTGGAGAAAGTGGGCTGCTGACACTCCCCCTGCCTGGGGAAGGCTAGGTGCATCGGGCTGGACCATCAGGCAGGGAGGGGAAGTCGAGGGAATGGGATGGTATCCCGCTCTATCAGAGGCTGGCACAGGCACTAACATCTAGAATTCTGGGGTCTCTAAAAGGCATTCTTTACATCCTGGAATAAGCACCACACAGCTTGAGAGGGGGAGCTAACTCTCAGCTGCTCAGCACCCTGATGCCTTACTGAGGGGCTTGCTCCAAACTAAATCTCCAATTTTATTTCCCATCACTCATCCTGGCATACTTATGCTGCATCCATCTCCCTAAATACACCAGATATTTAAGTCTGAGCCCTGTTCAGCTGTTCTGAGTAACAAGCATTCCCTGTCTTAATCTCCGTCCTCCAAGGCCTAGCTCAATGCCATCTCTTTCATGAAGCCTCCCCCAGATCATGGCTGCTGATGGTGAGTCTTGTCCTCATACAACTGGTCTTTGTGCCCATGACTCAAAGCGTCCTATGAACAGAGAGCGTGTCTCCATTACTCACTCACCCAAACACCCACTGCACAGCCTCTGGGAACCAGGAACCTACATGCTAACTTCACAGCAACAAATGAGTTGAAATTCCTGCCCATCACTGAAGGGGCAAGTGGTGGGCATCAGGGGGACAGAGCAACCCCTTACCAAGTGTGAGCAGGATCAGCTTTTTGGCGCTAACCTTCCAGTCTGTCACATACAGGACATATGGATACGAGAGGAGGGGACAGCCATGGGGCCCCAGCTGCCAGGGAGAAGAGGAACCCACAGGTGCAGACTTAGCAACAAGTACGGACACCCCTGAGCACTGACCTGAACCGGGAGCAGCTGCTGGCTGGACAAGGGACCCCCCCACAGACAAATGCTCGCCTGGGGGAGGGATCAGGGTGGAGGTTTTCCCCCCTGGAGGAGGTGGGAGCAGGCTCAATCCTCCTGTGCTGGCGGGCCGGGCTCGGGGAGTCCCAGCTGCTCCTTCCTTCTTCTTCACGTTCTAGTGAGGGCAGGAATGGGAACCAGTCAGTTCTGCTGAAGTTCCACTGCTATCACAAAAGCCCACGTGGACAGACAAGGTGACCCCGGGCCCAAAAGGTGGTCAAGAGCCATCCAGCACTTTCATTGTTACAAGCTGTATTCAATGCCTCACAATTCTAAAACTATCACAAGTACATTTAATTTTAAAACCCAGCATCTGACTTAATTAATTATCAGGGAAATGCAGACCAAACCTACAATGATATACCATATGCGCCCATCAGAATGGCTAAACACAGAATATCAAGTACTGACAAGGGTATTGAGCAACCGGGACACTCATACACTGCTGCTGGAAGTGTCAACTGGGGAAATGACTTTGAAATTCGGTTTGAAAGAAACTAGAAAGCTGGTCACAGGAACTGACAGTCCTGCAATTTCTGTCAGCCCTGAACTGACAGACCCAACAGAAGTGCACACGTGCACGTGCCAAAAGCCACGTGCTGGGACACTGACAGCAGCACTAGTAACAGCCCCAACTGGAAACCACCCAAATGCCCACCAGCAGGTAAGTGGGGAAATAACTGGATACATTCTCACAATGGCACATGCCACCGCAGTGAGAATGAACAAACTACATGCAACGACGTGGATGCTCTCACAAATACTACACCAGTGAAAGGAAGAAATCATACACGGAAGAGTAGGAAGTATATGATTTGATTAATAAAAGCTGAAAACAAAATCTAGGGTATTCAAAGTCAGGACAGGACAGTGGTTACCTGAGGTAGGCAGTTACTGGACAGGAGCAGAGAGCGGCTTCCACAGAGCTGCTCATCTGCTTCTTGAGCTAGGGCTTAGCTGGTGGGTGAGTTCAGTTTTGAAAAATTCACTGAGTCCTGCATTTGTAATTTGTGTACTCTTCTGTATGTGTATTACACTTCAATGAAATAGTAAAAGAATAAAAACCTGAACACTAAGCATGAGCCAGAAACCAGCACCAGCTACAAAGATGAAGATGACCTGGTTCTCTACTCTTAAGGAAAGCAGCAGCTTAATCAAATGCTAAGACTAAGCCCCAAGTCAAAAGCTCCCAAAGAGCTCCATGCGAGTCCAGCTGTGCCGGTTATTTCTAGCTCTGTAACCCCGGCAAGTCCCGTAACTTCTCCAAGCCTCAATTTCCTCACCTGTAAAAGGGGAGCATGTTTAATTCATACGAGAAACACTACCTGGCACACAGCTGATGCTCAGTAAATGTTAGTTTCCTCCCAGCAAGAGAAAGACTCACATCCCAACCAGTCCACTGGGTATGACCTGCTTTTTCTCTTAAGGGCCAGTTGGCCAACTTCAAGGTCCCAAATCATCACTAGCATGAAGCAGAAAAGAAGAGAAAGAAATAGTAAGTAAAGAGGAAGAGCATTATTTTAGCATTACAAAGTTTCTTCAAAAACAAATCCACTACGGCCATGCCACCCTGAATGTGACTGATCTCATCTGATCTTGGAAGCTAAGCAGGGTTGGGCCTGGTTAGTACTTGGATGGGAGACCACCCCGGAATATCAGGTGTTGTAGGCATTAAAAATCCATTTGGTCCTTGGTTCCCCCAAGTCAGTTCAACTCCATCCCGCAGAAGGTGAGGCCAAGTCTTGGCAATCCAGCCAGTCCAACCTTTTCCTCTTCTCACAGGAGCTAACGGGGAAAGTGAGGCAGGGCAGCTCAGGACAAAGACACAGGGAGCCAAAACACCACCACCAGCAAACAATACCCATGACTCCCCATGCCCACTCTGATCCCTTCCTGCCCACAGCACTCCCAAATCTTCCTTTCAAGGCGCAAGGCCAAGAGGGGTGGACACTGACCCCCACTCTAACAGCTAGGACAGAATCGCCAGCAGTGACAGCAAGTGACTGATGTTCCTTCTCAACTCAGAGGCTTTGCACATGCTGTTCCTTTGTTTGAACCACCCTCTGACCTTTCTTCTCTTCCTTACAGGTCACTTCTTCCAGGAAGACTTCCTTGGTTTACCTAACTCTGGGCTGCATGCCTTTCCTCTAGGAACTTGGCACTGAGGACATCCCTAGGTCACAGAACCTCTTCTGCCACGTTGTAATCACATCCTGACTTGCCCATCACTGCTTGACTCTGAGCTCCAGCACGGCAGACCCCTCTTATTCACCTGCAATGTGGTACTTGGCGCAAGGCAGCTGCTCAGTAAACATCTGCTGAGCTGCAGGAACCCGCTCTGCCCCAAGAGAGAGCGATGAACTCAGGGCTGGGCTTGGCGTGGTGGCCACAGGTATCACATGACTGTGGCCAACACAGTGACACGAGGGTAGTACTCACTGCAATGTTGAGCTTGATGGTCTGGCCTTCCTTGAAGCCTAGGTCCAATTTGGGGCCTTGGTCTGGGTTCTGGGCTTGTTTTGCAAATTCGGACTGCTGCTTGACCCACCTGGGGAGAAAAAGACAAAGGCGAGGAAGAGACCAGCTGCCCTGCATTAGCACACTCACTTCACTACCTGCCACCAGTCTGGGATGACTTGTGGTGGAAGAGCACAGGCTTGGGCGTTAGATCTGAATTCAAATCCTGCCTCTGACACTTTAGCTGCATGCCTATCGGTCTCTTCATTAGTAAAATGGAAGGACCATTCTACATGTCTTAAAGCCCACCATACCAATTAAATGAGATCACTTATGTAGGAGGACCTAAGACTGGTCTTCAGTGACTCCAAGAAGCTGGCCCTCTACCCCCAGGACCTTGCATGAATGCTAAGATGAGGTCTGGCCCCAGCCCCGCCCCATAGGCTCAGAGAGTACATGGTGAGACAAGACAAATGCTCAGGAAGGAGACAGCAACACAAAAGTCTCCCACCCTCCATAAGGCATCCAGCCAGCAGCCACTCGGGGCAAGGGCACCAGGACGAGGAAGAGCCACAGGTACCCATGTGAGCAGCTGCACACTCTCCACTTGCTGGAAGCCATAGGTGGAGGCCTGCAGGTGGCAGGGGAGCAGCCTTTCCTGCCCTGCCTATTAGCTCCAGAAAGGACCCACAGGGCATCTGGTGGATGGCCTGGGAACCCAAGCATACTTATATTGCAGAGAAATAGGCCCTCGAAGGCCACAGGAGCCTGACAAGAACTCTGGCTGCTCTGGGGCCTGGTAAGAGAAGAGATGTGATCCCTCAAAGGCTGGGCCAGCTGACTAGGGTGGTAGAGTTGGGCCTCAGGAAAAGGAGGTGACTTCAAAGCTGAGATGAGGACTAGCAGAGCGTGGAGAAGCCAGCTGCCCCAACAGACAAGTGGGTTTTCCCGAGGCTCTGCTAGAAGACAAACCACACAGCTGGGTCTCCTAAGCTGGGAAACCATTCTCCCCAGGGAAAAGGAGGAGCCATGAGCATGTGTGTCTTGGAACCACTCACTTGAAATGGTCCTGCAATGCAACATTGAAGTCAAAGGCATCACCTCGGTCCCCGAAGCCAATTCCAATAAACGCCCGTCGCCCTGAGGGACAACACATGGTCAGTCTCACCTTCCAGAGGCAGAGAAACCTTTCCCACGAGGAGGAAGCACCAAGACCCTGGCGTACCATTTCCATCTTCAATGCGGATAACGAAGTACCTGCTGGAATCTGTCACACTCTCCACGGCTGTTCCAGGAAACTGATCCACTGGGGCCTGAGCAAAGAGCTCCCCTGAAAACACAAGTCAGGATGAGCCCTGAGACCCCCCAGCCTGTTATTTCTATCATACTGGGGCCTTTTTTTCCCTGCAAGGCAGATGGACAAACCTTACTCTGGGTTCAAATCAAAGCCATTCTGGCTGGAGAGAAGACACAGGAATATAACTAAAGAAAGGTTTAAGTCAGAGTTTTTATAGTTTTTAACATTTTTAATTTAATTTAATTTTTCAAAATCAAATTACATGTAAAATAATCCAGATTCCTGGTTTCTCTTAAAATCTAAAGCTCTGGCAATCCCAAATGAGACTGATGGACTGGAGCTGCTGGCCACCTACTCCACTTGTCTTACCCATTCACATTACCTGCCTCCACCCTGGGGCCCCGGAAACAGGCAGGTCCAGGTATATCATATCTTCAGAAAAGGCCTGGTACCTGGGGCAGGACTACAGAGGAGCCAATGAACTCAGTGGAGGGAGGAAGTTTTTGCACCCCACAAAAGAATCTGAAGCAGCTTGATTTAATCTACTCTCAGAGACAGGGCGAAGAATCACTGGTTTTAAAGGAGCCCCTGTGACATGCATCCCCTTGTGCACTGTGACTCTGCAGGGTGCAGTGCAACACACACTTCTGTGAGCATTTACAACTGCCATCATTTTCTTTCTGATCTTTGTCGGTGCTTATCTAACCAGATCTTTTCCACCGAAACCTGTGGTTCAGATGTGACTGTGCAATCCAAGGCTGAACTGAATAAAAATCGGTGGCCCTAGAGTCTGCAGCCTCTTGTTAATTTCTCTGCCCTGATAGTTTGGTACCTGGGGATCTAGGATTCACTTGGATGCCTTCAACCTAGAGCAGTGGTTCTCAATTAGGGGTGATTTTGCTTCCCCCTCCCCTAAAGGACATCTGGCAATGTCTGGAGACTTTTTTGGTGTCACAGTGACTGGCAACCGAGAGACAAATATCACCCAGTGTGCATGATCCCAAGCTGTTACACTAGGTGGTTAACTTAAAGTCAGCTCCTAAGGTCCCCAGAAAACAAGTGTTGCCATTCCCCTGTGACAACACCTAGGACATCCTGGCAAATCCCACAGCCAGAGTTCTCTGGTCTAGCCAGGGCAGCTGTCTCTTCCAACTCCCCTGCAGACAATACTCACCCTGCCAACCCAATGCTCTAGAACAAATCAAGGCTTTGGGTCACTTTGTAGTTCACAAAGCAACTGGATGGGTTTCCAACGACCTGGTGAACTAGAAACTAATGTGATCCCTATTTAAACAAAAAGGAAGCCGAGGCACCAGAGGTCATGTGGCTTGCCTAAGGTTCCGCAGCTCAGACAAAAACGACACAGTTCTAAGAAATTCATTTGCTTGTGACTCCTTGCACTTTGTTCCACCCCACAAAGAAAAATTTCTACACAGTAGAAAAACAGATGACCGAATGCCGAGGCAATTCACTAGGCAGGAACTGTGCCCAATCCCTGCTCCGGGGGCGAGGGCTATTCCTGGTCGTGCTGCCCACCACAGCTCACCCAGAGGCACTGGTGGCCTTCCAAAGAGATTTCCTCCAAAGTGACATCTGCCAGCTGACCTCAACATAGCCCAGCGTGGCTCATCCTTCCACCAAAGACAAGGCTGAGTAGGACAGTTTCCAGCTCTTTCAGTTAATGGGCGTGGTCAATCTAGGGAGTTACCAGTTGGGCAACACACAGAATTCCCGAGTTAGAACCCAAGCCCAGTAGCCGAGTGCTGTGCGTCGTCACCCAACTTGTTTTAAGACAACCTCTGGGGCTTCCCACCCAAGACCAACCCACAGGCCTCTTCTCCTTGAGCTCTAAAATTATTATTTTCTTAAGAATTGCCCCAAAGAACAGATGTTTGACAGGAAATACCAATTTAATACCTGGGAAAGTGGTTACTACAACTAAAAGTCAGGGAAATGAAGGTTGCTTATAGGTACACTCAGGTCTTCGATTTCCAGGACAGGTGCCCATGATTCCGGAAAGGTCTGGCCAGGCCTGAGCTGCCTCTCCCTTCCCAAAGTGGGAAGCATGGCCCCTCAGCCCCATGCTGGCTTCCCTGCCTTTACCTGAGGTCCTGTCCTCCAGCTTGATGTAGGCCACCTGCCCTTTTGCAGTGATCCGCAGCCGGCCACTCCATGATGGCTGGTCCAGCTGCCACTCCGCAGCCCTAAGGGGACAAAAACCACTGAGCCCCTGCCAGAGGCTCCCGCTCCATTACTCCAACCCTGGAGATGGGGAGCGCATGTGGCTGCCTGCTCTAGGCCAGAGGTTGGCGAACTTTCTCTGAAAAGGGCCACACGATCTCTGTCACAATCACTCACTGTCGCTGTACAGTGAGAACAGCCACAGATAGCACGTGATTGTGTTGGTGCTTTAAGTAGTTTAACCAAATGGTTCCTACTGAGTGTGGCTGTATTTCAATGAAACTTTATGAACTCTGAAATCCAAATTTCATAGAATTTTCACATCATGAAATACTCTTATTTCAAAATCTCTCCAACCATTTAAAAATGTAAAAACCATGTTTAGCTTGTGAGCCATAGCAATGCAGTGGGTTGTAGTTTGCTGACCCCAGTTCTAGATTACAGAGACCTTCTCTGAAGAAGGACTTCCAGATTTTTGTGTTTGTTTTGCAGAGGAAGCTGCTCCTGGGGCCTGTTGTTTGTTTAAGACACTTGCGAGGCTGCAGTGATCAGAGTGACCATTTGGGACCACTGAGACCATCTTAAAGGAGAGGGGAGCAGTAGAGAAAGGGAGAGCAATGACACACATGAGAAAAGTGAGTGGGTGTTCAGGAAACATTTTCAAAGGTATCCTAAGCAGAAAAAAAAAAAAAAAAACCACCTATCACAATGACCTCTCTTAGCTCTTTTGAACCAGTAACTTCACATTTTAGTTTTAAAAAGTAGCTCGGTAAAACCCCCACACAAGAGCCCTGGGTGTTTCCAAGAGGCTTTTCTTGGAAGTCCCTAAGCATATAGCATAGGCCAGGACTCTGACAGACACCGTAACTGTGGACACAGGTTCTTTGGATGGGCGCACAAATGCAGTTTTTCACTTCAAAGTCAGCAGAATCAGTTTCAGTTCCTCTTACTGAGGCAACAGCCTTAGATTCGGGCTAAGCAGAGCTCTGAGGTTGAAGAGCAGGGGCTGACAGTTTCCGCTATGCCAAACCAGCCAGTCCTTACACTTGGTAACCTTGCTCTCTGGGGGTCCAAGAGGGGCCCAATCCATTCTTACTGAAGGAGTTGAGGGTAGATGATTACCCATTCCCGGTTTGGTGCCCCATCTCCCATAGGATGATGGAAAACAAATGTATTTTTGTTATTGCCACGTTCATACTATTTTAAAATCATGTTCTGGATGTAGGAGGTGTTCAATAAAAATCTTTATTCATTACAAAATCAGCTATGAACCTAGGTTAACCCAATTGGACATTAACAAGAGGCCAGATCTGTGGACCCTCCATCATTCCTATGGTGCAGGTCAATCCTGTATTTCCAAATAACTTGAATAAACATTGCCTTCAAGAGCCACCCACTCCCTGTTTTGGCCCAGCGGCACAAAATAGCCATAGGCCAGGCTGTCTGTATCAGGTATATCTTTTTTCTTTTAATATTTTCGTCTTCTCTTGATATGTAATACATACATATCGTAAAATGCAAACAGTACAAAAAGGTATACAGTGAAAGGCAGTCCCTTTCAACCCCCGTTCCCCTCCCGTGGGAATTTCCTGTGTTCCCCTCCAGATATTCTGCAAGTATGTGTTTATTAGTCTCAGGAACATTTCACCAGAGAAATGGGGATGGATTCCTCCCAACTGCCACAGGCACTGATAAGGTATCAGATAGTCCACGCGCAGGGAGGGGTCCCTGGCTTCCGCCATCAGCTTAAAATTGATGGCTTAAAACTTCCCGGGACCGGTCTTTTTGGCCGGTTCTGGGCTCCTTTCCTTCCCCTCTGGGATTTCCGCCTGTGATAGGTCCCCTCTCGCTTAAGGCTTTTCAAGGATCCTATCAAGGCCAGTTAGCTCTAAAAGAAAAAGGTCTGTGACACCAGCACTCCCGGCTACGTTTAGGGTACTTGGCAGCTCACCGGGTCCCCAAGCGCTTTAACGCCTTCCCCGCTGCCGGGAGCCCGCAGCGTCGAACCGAGAAGGCCGAAAGTCTGGGCTCCCTGCTCTGCTCTGGCCACGAACCGGGAGAAGCCGCAGCATTACCTCCCCCATCGCCCCTAAACTGGCCGTGGCTGTCTTCGGCTCCCACAGTGGGCGTGTCGGGGGGGCGGGGAAAGAGTTAAGTCGGGACCAGCCTGGCCCGGCGGCGGGCGGTCACCTGTAGCCACGGTTGGTGGCCCGCGGCGGGATGCGGTAGACGTGGACCTCCGGCTTGACGCAGAGCACCGACTCGTACTCGCCCTCCTCCATCTCGGTGCCCGGAGCCCGGCAGACTTCCGGCTTCTTCCCAGCCGGGGGAGGAGGGCCGGAAGCGGTGCGACTCTATGACCTAGGACAGGCTAGAGCGGCAGCTCGCGGGCTTCAGCACCTCGTCGCCCGCCCGCTCGCCCTCTGCTGGCAGCCCTGACTCAAGACATGCGGCGGTCGAACCCAGAAATCCACTTGATGAGGACCAGGGCTCTCTGAAGACGTCCTCCTCCCGCAAGGTCTCAGGGGCTGCAGAGAAAATGTCAATGCAGACTCCACCTTTGGTCGTGGGTCAGCCCCATCGCCTCAACAGTTATACGTGGGGCCCGGTTGGCTGAGATTCAAAGCTACTTCCACAGCTCACCCCGAAGTCTCAGCCTTTCTTCCCCTGCGCCAGCATGTCCTTCCTTATCCTCTGTAAGGACTTGACCGAGCCTTCTTCTCCAAAAGAAATCCTTACCTGACCCACCACTTAGTGTGATGCCCCTACCCTGACACCTTTATCCTAACCTGCAGTGTGCCCAGGGCCCACGTGGCCTAGACTCAGCAAAGAGTTGTAGTTAAAGAAGCGACGTTTAATAACACGAGTGTGAAACCGAATAAAGAAACTTTACTTAAAATGGAGTCAGGAGGCCAGAAGAAGGAGCTCTTACGAACTACCAGTCCACCTCAATTAGGAACCCCAACAGGAAGAGACTACCTTGCATTCCCAACAAGTATCTCTACTACTCCAGCAGGAGGAAGATGTTTCTCCTCCCTCAGCAACAAGCTCAGCCAGTGGGAAGCCTACACTCTGCTTTTTTCCGATAGACGTCATTCGAAGTGCCCCTTCCCAACTTCCTCTTTTTTTTTCCTGTAAAGTTTTTCTCACTTGTTTGCTGGACTTGCCTATAGTTTTTGCTATAGCATGCTCGTTCTGCATTGCAATTATCTGCTATTCCCGAATAAATCCAATTTTTGCTGGTAAAAATAACTGACCATTTTAAGGTCAACATAAGTAATTGAAAGAGAATCCCTGTTTTACTTTGACTTTCTCATAGAATGTTATAGGAGATACAAGGCCTAACCATAGTCAGATTCTCAGAAATCCTTCTCATTCTCATTCATTCCACGAATATTTATTGAGTGCTTACAGTGTGTCAGAACCAATGTGTGGCACAGAGAATCCCAAATCTCTTATTCACTGAGTACTCGCAAATTTTCTCCATTCCCTTCCCTCTCCCCTCTCCTTTCTCCTCTCTTTACTCACTCTATATAAGCTCTTTGTTATAAAAATGATCTAACCTCTTAAGATTTTGTTATTGTGGTGAATAAACATTACAATTTTAACCATTTTTAAGTCTACAATAAAATACAGTAAATTAAGTACATTTACAAGGTTGTATAACTATTCACTATCTATTTTCAGAACTTTTCATCATTTTAAACAGAAACTATACCCATTAATCAACAACACCCATTTCTCACTCCCAGCTGGCTCCTAGTAACCTCTATACCTCTATTCTACTTTATATCTATGAATTTGTGTAGTCTAGATACCTCGTATGAGTAGAATTATACATTATTTGTCCTTTGTGTCTGGCTTATTTCACTTACTATATAATGTTTTCAAAGTTCATCCATGGCGTAGCATGTTTATCCATTCATCTGTTGATGGACATTCGAGTCATTTCTACCTTTTGGCTATTGTGAACAAAGCTGCTATGAACATTGGCATTCAAATACCTGTTCAAGTTCTTGTTTTCAATTCTCTTGAGTATATATCTAGAACTGGACTAGCTGGGCTATATGATAGTTCTGTGTTTAGCTTTTTGAGAAACCACCAAACTGTTTTCCATAGCAGCTGCACCACTATACATTCCGAAGCAGCAAACAAGGGTTCCAATTTTCCTCATCTTTGCCAATACTTATTTTTCATTTTCTTTGATAGTAGCCATCCTGGAGGTGTGAAGTTAACTTCTCTTTATGTGGATTGACTTAACTTCTAAATTAAACTTTGCTCATTACCCCAATTCTCTACAGCAAAGAAGAAATTAAGAAATGATCTAAAATAATTCTTTGGTCTTTTCTCTCATTTTCCTAATTGGAAATTGGATTGACAAAGGCAGAACTCTCCTTAGAAGGTGGAGGGAGAGATGTACTGTTCCACACGAACAATCTTATCACCTCATATTCTCATCGTTTTTTTTATATGTCTGCTTTCCCACTAGACTGTGAGCTTCTTGAATGCAGGACCCTGCTCTTGTCACCTGTGGACCGCTGTTTTCAGGAGCACGGAGTCTGGCACAGAGTAAGTGCTCAGTGAATGAATAAATAAATGTGTGTGTGTGTGTGTATGTGTGTTCAATTGGCTGCATCCCAGAGCCAGGTGGCAATTTGGGGATGAGCCACTGTGTTTTCTCTTTCACACTCTGACTCTTTACATCATTATGTGCTGAACAACACAGAGGAAAATGGAGTACCCCAGGACCCACTGAGTCAGAGAATCTTCCGTCTGGAAGAACATCTAGGATCAGCTATCAGGAGCTGAACTTTGGGATAGTGTCTGCCATCAGCACCAAGTTCCATCACTTCTGCTCTGGAAGCCAAGCACTGTGAAGATGGCCCATGGTGACTGTTTTGGGCCTTGCCATGTGGCTACCACAGATAGGAAACCTTCCTCTCCTGAACCTTGGAAGGAATCACCACTCTGTGCCAGGGGCAGCCAGGTCTTATAATGTGTTCAGGGCACTTTCAGTTCAGTTTAACAAACATGGCATTGAGCACCTAGCAGATCCCAGGAGCCGGATGCTGGGGCCACAGAAAGGAGACTGACCTTGTTCCACCTTCATGGAGCTCACAGGCCAGAGGAGACAGACAGGAAAAGACCTCACTGCAGTTCATCTGGCTGCTTTATTGTAGGTCCAGGGACGAGGTGGGAGTTTGATGTGAGCAGCTTTCCTTGGCGGCCTCTAGAAAAATATATCATAGGTCACTTATCTTTCTCTGTTGTAATTTCCAACCATTGTAGACATATATAAGAGAGCTTCACCCATTTCTCAGATGGGAAAAACATTTATAAAAGAGCACTCAATATCAAACAATCTTGAAAAAAAAAACCAAAGTTGATATGTGGAATCTAGACAGATAAAACAAACAAATAAATAAAACAAAACAGAATCAGACTGATAGATACAGAGAACAAACTGATGGTTGCCAGAGAGGAGGGAGGTGGGGGCATGGGTAAAAAGAGTGAAGGGGAATAAGAAGTACAAAGCTCCAGTTATTTTTAAAAAGTCTCATGAGTATAATGTACAGCAGAGAGAAAATAGTCTATATTATTGTAATAACTGTATGGTGATAGATGGTTACTAGGTTTATTGTGGTGATCACATGTAAGACTATTATGTACACCTGAGACTAATAAAATATTGAATGTCAACTCTACTTTAACTACAAAGAAAAAAAGAACAAAATTGGAGGACTCACACTTCTTGATTCCAAAACTTACTACAAAGCTACAGTAATCAAGACAGTCTAGTACTGGCATAAGGATAGATATATAGATCAATGGACTAGAAATAAACTTTCACATGTATAGTCAGCTGACTTTTCATAAACATGCTAAGAAAATTCGATACAGAAAGAATAGTTTTTTTAAGAAACGATGCTTGGATGAGATATCCATGTGAAAAAGAATGAAACTGAACCCCTACCTAACATCGTACACAAAAGTTAACTCAAAATGGATAATAGACCTAAATAAAAGAGCTAAAACTGTACAACTCTTAGAAGAAAACATATACATAAATCTTCATGACCTTGGATTTATGTGATAATCAAAAGAATCTAATGGATTCTTAGATATGACTCTAAAAGCAGAAACAACAAAAGAAAAAAGACAGATAAGTGGGAATTTAACAAAATTTTAAACTTTCGTGCTTCAAAGGACAAGAGTGAAAATATTATTCAATAATGTGAAAAATTAGCAAATTATATATCTGACAAGAGACTTATATCTAGAATATACCATTATATAATAAAAAGACAGATAATCTAATTTATAAATGAACAAGGAACTTGAATAGACATTTTTCCAAAGAAGATATACAAATGGCCAATAAGCACTGGAAAGAGTGCTCAACATCATTAGCCGTCAGAGAACTGCAAACGAAAACCACGAGATGCCACTTTACCCCCACACCTACTAAGATAGCTAACATTTTTTTTCAAAAGTGGGTAATAACAAATGTTGGTGAGGATGTGGAAAAATTGGAACCTTCATATACTGCTGGTGGGAATGTAAAATGATGCAGCCACTTCGGAAAACGGTCTGGCAATTACTCAGGAGGCTAAACACAGAGTTACCATCTGGCCCAGCAATTCCAATCCTAGGTATATATGTACCCCCCAAAATGAAAACATGTTCATACAAAAAAATTGTATGCAAATGCTTATAGCAGCATTATTCATAACAGCCACAAAGTGTAAACAACCCAAATGTCTATCAGCTGATGAATGAATAATTACACAATTACATTAAGAGGAATGAAGGGCTGATACAAGTTACAACATGGATAAATCTTGAAAACATTTTGCTAAGTGAAAAAAGACAGTCATCAAGGACCACATATTGTGTGATTCCATTTATATGGACCTGTCCAGAATAGGCAAATCCATAGAGACAGAAAGCAGATTGCCTAGGGATGGGGGTGGGGTGCAAGGGTTGACATGATGGCTAAGGGTTGTGGGCTTTTTTTTGAGTGACAGAAATGTACTAAGAGTGATGATTGCACAATTCAAGAAATACACTAAAAGTTGTTGAATTGTACACTTTAAATGGGTGAGTTGTATGATATGTGAATTAATCTCAGTGAAGCTGTGAAAGTTAAGAATCAAGTGCCCTGAAAGTGGGGTGCAACCTATATTTGCCACCACACCCCTCAGTTCTGTCTTCAGATTCCACGCTTTTCTGCTAGGGTTCGGGTCTTCTTATTCTTGTCCAGATTCCCACAGTTAGTAAGCTTCCGAAGGGGACAAAGATGGGGCTGGATGCCCTCAGGAGCCTCTGCCCTCTTAAAACTTCAGCTTGTGGAATACTGGGGCCTGAGAATTCTGAGGCTGAGACTGTGCTTTCTGAGGTGGAAAGAATGAACAATGGAGGGCGTGTCTGAGGGAGTCTGGTGGGGGGAGGTTTCTCCCAGATGGGTCATCCACCCTTGGAGCGGGAATGCTTAGGGAGCCCTAATGGGAGAGAGGCAGGGAGAAAAGAGGGGCTCCAAGGGAAGAGAGAGGGACCTGGTCCCAGTGCTGTCTTCTCCAAGCCAAGTGAGAGCCTAGGTCCTTTGGGAGACTGGAGCTGCCACCTGGGTTGGGGGGGAGTCACCTGGGAGGATTGTGGGGAGTGTAGGCCTAACTGCAGGAAGGACTGGAGGGTAGGCAAGGTCGGGAGGGAAGAGGAGGAAGGAGGGATCTTGGCCAGGAGCTGTTAGGGACACCTTTTCTGTGCTCCTGGTAGACTGTGATAGCCATCAGAACACCTAGTGTATCCCCAAGGCCTGACACTGTGCCCAGCACGGGCACGTGTCTGTTGGACAGTTGTTGATTGAGTGAGTAAATAAATGACCGGCTTCTTTGGAGGCAAGGTAATATGGAGAGACAAGCAGTCTTGGGAGTCACCAAGGTCTGGGTTTGAATTCGCTTCCTCTGTAGGCTAGCCATGTGGTGTCGGACAAGACACTGGGCTACTTTCAGCCCCAGTTTCCTTATCTTTAAAAGAGGGCAAAACCCACTGACCTCACAGGGTGGTTAGGAGAATGTTTTTTGCAAATATGGCCAGCAAATAGAAGGTTCCTCCATGGATGTCGGCTGGCCTGCCATGACTTAAAGTGGAAGAAGCACTATCAAGAGTTTCAAGGTCACACAGTCTCACTGAGGGATAGGATTTACCCCTAGAACTAGTTAAGCCTGAAAAGGGGTCTGTGATGTACTTGTAGAAATGGTGTTGACACTGCCTCAAAGGAATTCAGAGGCTAGCGAGAGGGTTAAGGTGGTTGGAAGCTTGGGGAAGAGGTGGGAGCTTGAAGGATGGAGGTGAGGGGTGTTGGAGAGAGAGAGAATTGGGAGGAGGACACAGAGCCTGGGGGTCTGTGACATTAGGATTGCAGGAGTCTTCCCAGATTAAAGCAGGTTTGTGTAGGGGATGGCGGTACAGCAGAATATAAGGTCAGACGGGTGAGGCAGGAGAGACACTCAGAAAGGCTTTAGAAAGATCCGTGTCCAGGGCAGGGTGGACATGCTTCAGTAAACTATTTATTGCCATTGGAGACCTTAGGGCTCCCCAGATAGATGTCCCCAACTCCTGTTCCTTAGCCCCAAGAAGAACTTTGGGGTTTTCATCTATAGCAGCAGTAACTATGATGTTCTTGGGGAGTCTCTTTAAAATGCACATTGGTGTATTAAAGACTCTGAGAAGTCCTGCAAGGAAAGAGTCTGTTTAATTTTAACTCAGCACACTTCAAACACATGTGGCTTCAGAACCTGTTTTTTGTGGTGCACCTCGTAGATCTGATATTCCAAAGAACACCCGTTAGGAAATGCTTCTATAGGGGAAAGTGCGTGGGTTTTGGCATCTGACAGAGGTCATGGTTCATTTCCTGCTGTGTGACCTAGTTTGTGTTGGACCTCTCAGTCATTGTGGGAATTAGAAAATGTGGGTAAATTGGATGTGGCCACTCGCTTTCTGGTTTTGCTGCGTTCCCTTCCTGTGCCAGGCCTGGCCCTGCCTCCTCCCGTGAGCCAGGCTCCCTATATTACAGGCTCTACGTGGACTGCTGGAGAAGTGGTTAGGTAATGGACTTCGTGAAATTTTGACTGGATTTCTCCTATGGTACCCTCGTTGGCCCTGGCACAATGAACAACAGAAACGCCCAGATGTACACAGAGGGTAGGATCAAGTCTCCAGAGGCCCAGCTGAGTCCTGGCCTTAGGACCACCAGCAACACGGCTGATGTTGAGCCCACCATATCAGAAGTCAGCCAGGTAGGAACCTGCACCTCATCTTCTGACACATTCACTTCCAAGGACATCTTTTCCCTCCCCTACCCAGGCTTCCTCCCCAACTGCTCTAATTAACACTCAAAACCCATTCCAAACTGAATTAGGCAGGAAAGAGAACACATCAGCTTGCATAACTGACAAATCTACCTATAGACTTCAGGTATGGCTGAATCAAGGTGCTAAATGAGTATTTCTTGACTCTGCCTGCCTCTGTGCCATTCCCAAGTTGGCTCTCCCTGCAAGATGGTGAGGATTGCCTTGGCCACTCCAGGCTTACATCTTCCTAGCTTACATCCGCTGACTTAGCATCCCCAGCAGAGAGAGAGCGTCTTTGCAATTGCTGACAAAAGTCTGCCATCACAGTTATTGGCCCAGACTGTGGTCACGTACTCATCTCTGAACCAGTCACCACGGCAGGGCAGAGTGGCCTGGATCTCTTGGTATGACGGAGCCAGAGGTGGTACTCAGTTGGTTCCACTGAGCCCCATTGGCCAATTAGAGAAGGAAAGGTTTTCATGAAAAGAATGCTGGCTTCTGTTACCAGCCGGATGCTGGGGGAGCAAAAGAATTGCCTAGTTATGCTACCAGGTACCTCCCTTGGCCTCCAGCTCCCCTTATAACGTTTATTCCCCTGATAGCTGCTCAAGGCTTCCGTCCACGCCCCTCTCTACCCCGCATCTTAAGCCTCCATCACACTTATCAGCCTCTTTCCATCAATTTCTTTTGAAGTGCCAAGTGTCATGAAGACCCTCTTCTGCCCATCTAATCTCCCCAGAGCCAAAAAATGTCACCATAAAAAAAGCCAACATTCCCTTGGATTGAGTATCACTTTCTCCCTATAGCCTCTGTTATAAATCATGGATTCCCCTGGGGGCAGTGAGAGGACCTGAAGGGAGACTTTTGAAGAGAGGCTGGGGCAAACATTCAGGGCTTCCTTTGCCCAGCCATTCATTGTTTTCAACAAGGTGAGTCCAGTCTCACCACTCAACCAGCCGTATGACCTTGGACATGTCACTGAACCCCTTTAAGCCTCATTGCTCCTGTCTGTTATGGTGAGAACCGAAATCCCTGAGGGACGTGACACAGGCCCCGCCTCCCAGCAGGTGCTCTCAGTATTGGCTGGCATCAGAATCTTACGTTATTACAATTATTATCAGGTGATAGAGCCAGGGTGTCTGGAGCTTGCTGACTCAGGCGAGGCTTGGAGCTGGCTCTAAGTCATTGGCTCAAGGCTACCCTGCTAGGGAGTGGTGGACTTAAATGGGCTATCACGATCCAGTTCCAGAGCCTGAGCTCTGAAGCAGAGCAAAGTTGTTTGTGGAAGCCTCTCTTGGACCTCATGAGCGTCTTGAGGTCCCCAGGGTGCCCTGCCAAGCCGTTCTCAGCGGGATACCTTTGGCCCAGCTACTACGTGGGACTCCATGTTCATGCCACGGCCGTGGGTGCCGACTGACAGCTGCTCACCTGGGCCAGGCCCTGCGCCGCAGCCTCTCTCTCCTGCCTGTCTCATCCCCACCTCTCTCCAAAACTTTCCCCAGCTGGGCACAGGGTCTCCCTCGTCTGAGGCCAGGATAATGCCCAGGAGTGAGGGGAACATTCCAGGATGAGGTGTCGGCACCACGGGCATTTTTGTTCCAGGTTGTGCTTCCAGATGCTGTAGGGAAGGGCGGTGGGAAGGAGCCCACATCAGCCACAGAAAGGCCAGAGAAGGAGGCGGGACAAGGAGAAGCATCAGAGGAGGAGCCTCCGGAGCTCAGGACCCAGGAGCAGAGGCATCCGGCAGACCCAGGGTGAGCTGGGGGCTTCCCAGAGGGCAAGTCTAGGAGAAAACCTCCCCCATGGACCACCTGGGGAGGAAAGAGAGGACAGAGGACTCCCAGACAAAGGTGGACCCTCTCAGCCTCAGCACCTGAACATCTCTTTCATTGCACAAATAATGCTAAATAATTATTTATGTCAGTCTTTGCCTGAGCTTCCCCACTGAACCACAAGCTTCTTTTTTGTCTCAAATATCTGCTGCCTGGAATTCTGCCTGGCACACAGTAGGTGCTCAATAAATATGCATTAACTGAATTAATAGAAGAATGAACAAAAGAGAGGCTGAAAGACACAGAAATACATATTTACATGGAATGATTGTCATTAGTTTTGGAATATTATATGTATTTTAAAATTTGTCTGAGGTGAGAATGTATTCTTTTTAAAAAGAGAAAATCAAGAGAGAGCCAGAAAGAGGCAAAGTGAAAGACTTGGGACGTAGAAATAGTAAAGACTATTCCTATTTAAATAGAAATTTTAATTTGATTATAACCAAAAACCTCTAAATAACCTCCTCTACATGAAAAGGTAAGAAGACTCAATTGAAGCCAGGTTTGAGTATCTCAAGACGGAAAGATTTTATGCAGAAAGATTTTCACGGTCACATTATTTTAAACACTAAAAAAGTTGGAAATGCCAATGTGCCCTAAATGCCTACAGTTAAATAAATTATGATTATCTATAAAATATGGAGTTTTACACTTTCGTTAAAAAAGCATGTTTATGAAAAGATTTTTGGCATGGGATAAATTTAGGCTATAATGTTAAATGAAAAAAAGACTGCAAAATTGTCTATGCAATGTAATTTTAAAGATGTAAAATTATGCAATTACTTGAAGATGGTAATTAAACAAATCTTCGTTGCACATATGCATGTATACCCATAGGGAGAAACCTGGAGGAAGTACTCCAGAATACTAAAGCGAGACGGATAGACATAGATTCAAATTCTAAATTGGTTCTCTCTGATTTTTCTTTTTTGCTAAAAAACAATAAATAATAATAAACATCTTAAATCTAACTCCTCTAACCATCAAAGTGTCTGTAATTTGGGGAATTCATGTCAGCCCTTCTCTCATTAAGTATGCACCTACGGCATGCTTGGTTCTGCACAGGTAGCTCTGGGAACTACAAAGAAGTAGAATATGAAGCTATTCCCCAGTCCAGGCGCTGAGGTGTCCCTTTGTCTGTTCTCCCCAGGAAGAAGCAGTCATCTTGGGCCCCTCAGGAAGAGCCCGAGGTGCTGCAAGCAGGCCAGGATCAGGCCACGCCAGGAAGTGAACTGGGGGTCCCCGCAGCACAGGAAGGGCTGCAGCCGCAGAGGTCGGGAAAGGAGAATGAGGACCAGCAGGGGAGACAGCAGAACCCAGGGATGGTGGAGGGTCAGGCTCCCGAGAGCTGCCAGGTATGCCAGGTAATGTCGGAGAAGATCTGGGCAGGAGGACATGGCTGACTGATGGGGGAGACAAAGGAACACCCCCGTGCACCTCCTTCTGGGGCACTTGTGTCTGCTTCTCTCTGTGCCCTGGAGATCTCAAGCGCACAGCCTGTGCAGGTCGCTGGGATATTCTGGATAGTCTTGATTGTCCGGAGTGAGCCTTTTAAAGCTCTGTTTTCAGAGTGAGTGCTCCACGGAATGTCAGCGGGCGCTGGAGGAAGGGAGGAGATTGGGGTCAGGGTTCTGATGCAATTAAAATTGGGATATGCTGGGTTTAACGAAGCTCAAACAGGTTTCTTTAGGCCAGGTCCTCCTAGAAACTGTCTTAGCTGATGAGCCTTATGGGACCTTGCAAGAGACAATTAGAGTACGGTGCCTTCTCTAATTTATTTGACTACCAAATACTTTTTTGTACTTGTGTTTATTTTAACACTTCGTGTTTTTAGACAGCTTCAATGAGGTATAACTGAAGTACACTTGTATGTGCTTCAAGTATAGAATTTGATGTTTTGGACATATGTATATATACCCGTGAAACCATCACCACACTCAGGAAACTGAACATATCCATCACCTCTCAAAAGCTTCCTCGTGGCCCTTTATCATCCCTCTTCCCACCTGCCTTCCATCCCCAGGCAGGCACTGATCTGCATTCTGTCACTATAGATTTTGTGTTTCCTAGAATTTTCCATAAATGGGAGCATACATTATTCATTCTTTTTGACTGGCTTCTTTCACTCAGCATGATTATTTGGAGATTCATCTGTGTTATTGTGTGGATCAATACTTCATTCTTTTTGTTGCTGAGTAATATTTCATTGCATGGATATATCACAATTTCTTCATCCCTGGACCTATGGACAGACATTTGGTCTGTTCCCACTTTTTGGCTATTATAAATAAAACATTCATGTCTATATAGCCACAGGTTTTCATTTCCCTTGAACAAATAAATGTCTACGAGTGAAATGGATCATATGGTATGTGTATGTTTAGCTTATTAAAAACCGCCAAACTTTTCTCCAAAGTGGTTATACCATTCTACATCCCCATTAGCAGTGTACGAGAATTCTACTTGCTCCACAGTCTCCCCCCAAATTGGTATGGCCCATCTTTTTAATTCTAAGCATTCTAATAGGTGTGTAGTGTGTGTTGGAATCTTGTGGTCTTTATTTTCATTTTCCTAATAACTAGTGATGACAAACATTTTCATGTGCTTATAGGCCATTTGCATATCTTTTTCAGATTAGTGTCTATTCAAATGGTTTGTCTATTTTTTTTAGTTGAGTTAGTCATTTTATTGTTGAGTTATGAGAGTTCTTTACATATTCTGGACATTGGACTCTTACGAGATGACAATTTATAAATTTTTCATTCTACTCTCTGAATTGTCTTTTCACTTTCTGACTTTTCTTCAATTGGGTTGTTCATTTTCTTGTTATTGAGCTTCAGGAATGCTTATATATCCTGAAAACAAGTACTATATCATATATGTAATTTGCAAATGTTTTCTCCTGGTCTGTGAGCTGTCTCTTCCATTCTCTCAAGAGTGACTTTCAAAGAACTAAAGTTCTGAATTTTGATGAAATCTGATTGATCAATTTTTCTTTATGGCTTGCATGTTTGGTGTTATTTCTTAGAAATGTTTGCTTAACCCAAAGTCACATAAAATTTTCTCCTATGTTTTTTTCAAGTTTTATAGTCTCAGGTTTAATATTTAGGTTTATAATTCATCTTGAGTTAACTTTTGTGTATGGTGTGAGTGTTGGATCGAGGTTCACTTTTTGCATATGGCTATCCAATCATTCCAGTACCATTTGTTGAAGATTATCCTTTCTCTGCTGAATTTTCACCTTTTTTGAAAATCAGTTGACCATGTAGTGTGAGTCTATTTCTAGACTCTCTACTTTGTTCCATTCACCTATTTATGTATCTTTATTCCAACAACACACTGTCTTTTTATAGTAGCTTTACAATAAATCTTGAAATCAGTCAGTGTAAAAATCCCCCTATAAGAAATACCATGCAGAATTCTTACTCTTTGAAACATCCCTTGGGGAATCCCATTTACCGAGGATGACCTCATTTTCTCCAGGCTCCCAGTCTACCCCTACAGTGAAACAGTGATCATGACTTTGGTTAGGCTATACCTCCTATGGGCCTCAATTTCCTCATCCCTCAAAATGGGGCCACCAACCTGTGCTACCTTCTAGGGGTGCTGAGAGAACTCAGTAAGATGACGCTTGCAGTGCCTGGATCAGAGTAACCGTGTGATCACTGGTCTCCAGGTGAGTATTGAGGTTCACTTGGGAGCCAGAATGGGGCTCCCCATTTTGGTGTTCTTCTCCTCAGCAGGATCCAGAGTGGCAGCCCATCCCAGGTCACCAGGCAGCAAATAAGTCAGATATAATGCAATCAATAGAGTCTTCTTGCACCTTGGACAGCTATAGACAGCAACTGGAGGACAAGTCCCCCAAGGAGACAGGCACTCAACACATTATGCCCCAAGGGGTTTTGCCAGAGCCTGGCCCAGAGGGATCTGAGGACAGTTTCCAGGAAGCAATGCCCCTCGTTCCTATGATAACTTCAGAGAAAAATATGGCCAACTCCTTCCCGCCATCCACACCAGGACTTAACACACTCCAAGAAGGGTAAGTCATCCTCTGATGCCACTCCCCATCCTACTCCCTGACCTCAACAGGATTGCTCCTCTGCTAAGTTACAGGTGGGGTAAATTCTAGTTCTGACTGCTACTGACCTGGTGTAGGACCTTAGGCAAGTCCCTACATGGGGATGTGAGGGAATGAGGAACCCCCGCTCTGAGATTATAAGGCTAAGGGGATGAGTCTGGGGTGGTGGACCTGAGTGTCCTGGGAGCTGAGAGAAGGTGGGTGCAAGGGGCAATGCTTGACCTAAGCTCCTCCCCCTTGGGGGTTTCTCCTTCATTTAGGGGCAAGGCTATGGAAACCAAGCCAGTACTGGGGCCTGTTCTTCCACGAGTAAGTAGAGCCATAGTGGAGATGGGGACGGGGGTGGGAAGATTTAGAGGAGGAAGTGGGCAGGGGCAGAACAGAAATGGGACAGTATTTGGAGTCAAACTAGGGAAAGTATAAGTGTGTGCCTATGTGTGTGTGTGTGAGTATGCACAGATATGTACATGTATATATGTGCGTGTTTGCACATATGCATGTGTTATGCACGTGTGTGCATCTTGGGTGGGGGTCAAGGATGCTCTTGCATTCTGGAGCCCTTAGGTTCACCCCAGGTAGTGACATCAGCATGGATGTCTTCCACTCATTTGTTCTCAGTCACAGCACACAAACCAAAGCTTCCCTACCTCCACCAGCGCTGCCACTTTCTAGTTCTTTGACTTGACTGGGCAGCCTGTGAATACACAGTCATCATCTGTGCCTGTCCTTCTTCTGTATTCACTGGCCAAACCCCGACCTTGGCTAAACCCAGCCACTCACTTACCCTCCACCTGCACTTGAGCAGCTCAACACGACTGGCGAGAAACCCTGTCTGGTTGATGGGTTTCACTCTGAAGCAATGGCCGCTGCTGTCAGAAGCTCCTGGCAATCCTCTGCCGTTCCCTGACCATGATGTTCCCCACCCCTGCTCCAGAATGTCATTTCCCAGCAGCACTCTCCATGCCTTGCATCTGGGTTGATGATCTGGCCTCATGCATCACTAAAAGGAAGGAAGACTGGGCTGGAGCCTGCATAGCATGGCCTGGTTGGAGGTGGGCTGGGGACCACCCATCCCTGTAATGAGAGAGACAGATGCACGAGGTGGCTGGACGAATGAGTAGGAATGAATGAATAGAAACTTGTTGAGTCCTTACTATTGTTGGCAGCTGGGTAGATATAGGTAAAAGAGGCAGACAAGGTCCTGCCCTCATGAAGCTTACCTCCAGTCAGACAAGCAAACAATGGGCATGGATAGGCCACGATGGGCTGTGCTGATTGCAGTGGAGGAAATAAATGGATGGTGGGACCCAGAGTAACTCACTCAAGACCACAGCTCAGAGAGCTGGGAGGTGGCAGAGCCCAGGTCAAGTGTTAGGGAGGACATGGGGGTGGGGCCTAGTGGGATGCATGTGAAATTTGGAGGACATGCTCCAGGGGCCCAGAGAGGAAGGGGCGATGGGAGGACGCCCTGGAGAGTGGGTGTCAGGATGAAACTTTGTGGGACAGTCTGGCTGGCTGGAGGCCTCCCCGATTCCCTACACCTGTGCTGTCCCCAGGAGGTGAGGGACACTGGAGAAAGGAGGGAGCTGGACTGTGCCCAGAAGCAGCTTCAGGAGCTCCCAGTGGCTGCAGGAGTCCAGAACCAGGGCTTCATGAAGTGCTTGCTGGAAGTGGAGGAGGAGGAGGCCACGCATCGGAGGGCCACCAAGGCCCGGGCCCTGCCAAGCCGGAAGTCTCCCCGACTCCTGATCCCTGTGCCCACCGCAGCACTGCTTGGCAGCTCAGCCCCAGGTCTGCTTCAGACTCCCGCCTCAGTCCCTACCTTGGCCCCATCCTGGGCCCGGCCGCCAGCCCCTGGGCCAATCCCTGCCCCAGTGGGAGCCCCGGTCCCAGCCTCTGTACCTGCCACTGTCCTGCAAGCACCTGCCCCGGACCTGGGCTGGAGAAGGACGGAACTCTTGCACCAGAGCAGCGAGAGGAACCTGAGCAGTGCCAAGGCACGGTAGGAGCCGCCCCCAAAAGTGTGTACAGGGTCAGAGCTCGTGTCCCCATGTCCCTGGCATCTCTCTCCCAGACTCTTGTCCCTGTCACTGTACCTGTCTGTCTGCTCTCACGTCCCCCTCTCCATCTCTGCTCACTTCTGAGTCCTCCCTCTCTTTCCCAGCTCTCTATTCCCAAATCTAAGCTCCCTTTCCATTCCTGACCCCTTGTCTCTTTCTAACCTGCCACATGGTGTCTCTTCTCTGTCTCCCTTCATCTCTGCCTCACTCCTCCCTTCATCTCTGGGTTACTCCACCCCTCCTGACCTCTCAGAGCCTCTGCCAGGGTCCTTCCTGTGAGGTCCTCTGCCCCGGCTCCCCACTTGCCTTCCTCTAGCTTTTGGTGGCAGCCTTGGGCAGGGGCGGCGGCTGGACGTGCACCCTCGGCCCGGGTTCTGTCCTCTGCAGGCAGGAGCTGGAAGAATGCAGCCTCCTAAAATTATCTCAGAACTGGGAGGAGCGAATGGAGGAGCAACTCACCCTGAAGCAAGAGGAAGGTGAGGCAGGCCTGGCCGGGGAGGCCCCTCACAGGGGCAGGCAGAACCCTCAGTCTTTTGGGGTTCATAGACCCAGGACAGGGGTTGGTTTACGGATCCCACTATAGCCCTGTGTGGTGCACCCAGTGGGATTACCCGGTTAGGGGACAGTGCAAGGTGAGAGGCTGATCCAAGCTCACACACTGCTGGATTGGGAGCCAGAACTCATGCTGGGCCCTGTCCCTTGGGTCCAGTTCTCTTCCCAGTTCCAGGGTTGCCTCTCTGAGTAATTGAAGCAAATTTGCAAAGCACTTCAGGGTTGGGAGGTGTTTCTGCCTCTCCCCACCCAAGCCTGCTTTATTGGTCCTCTTTAGAAGCAGCCTGGCTGGGTCACCTTTCACCCTTTAACAGGACTGCCTGCCCTGGATGGGTTCCCATTTCCCACCGCATCCCGCCCCCACTCAAAAATGGAAAAGTCTTGAATAGCCACCCTGGCGTGAGGGCCGTGCCCTTTGCTTTCCATCGTCTTTGGGGCTGGGCCCTGTGACTCCATGTACCTGGGAGGAGGAGTGCTTGCTGCTTCCTGTGGGCTCCAGAGGTTGTCTACGCAGCCATCGGTGCACACTGACTGCCAGCCTGGCCACACTGCACCGTGGTCCTAAAAATTTGGGTGTGCATCCTCCTCCACCCTTCACTCCTACCCAAACTCTGGGACCCTCTGGGCCACAGTGGTCCCATCTTCTGCCTTCTCTGAATACACTCTCTAGCTCCCTATTACTCCATCTTTGAAGTTCATTCCTTTCAGCATTAAAACTCTCTAGCCGTTTTAGCCCCACCTCCTTGAGCAGAGTTCATGGACCACACGCCATTTTGGCTTAGAGACCCAGGGTTCCCACCATGCCCCTCAGCCCTGTCTGGTGAAGAGAGGGCTGGCCACCCTGCTCTGATGGTTCAGACCACCATGCATTTTGGAGGATCAGATCTGTTTTTGAGGGTTGTTCTGTTTGTTTGTTTGTTTCCTTTTCCACGGTGCCTGCTCACAGCACATCACCACTTACCACAACCCAAATCCTAGCCTTACCCTTTCCCCCACATTTCAGTTCTGTGTATCAAAGGCTTACAGACATAGTCTGCTGTGTGCCAGGCCACTCTTGGAGGGTGTGTTATTGATGAGTCCATTTTACAGGTAAGAAAGTCGAGGCCCAGAGAAGTACAGTGACTTGCTCAGGTTGCTCTAGCAAAGCACCACAAAGTGGGGGGCTTAAAATTTATTTTCTTATAGTTCTGGAGGCTAGAAGTCCCAGATCAAGGTGGTGGCATGTTTGCTTTCTCCTGAGGCCTCTGTCCTTGGCTTGTAGACGGCCGCCTTCTCCCTGTCCCTCACATGGTCTTTCCTCTATGCTTTCATATCTCTGGTGTCTCTTTATGTGTCCAAATGGCCTTTTCTTGTAAAGACACCAGTCAGACGGGATTAGGGGCCTCCCCAGCAGCCTCATTTTGACTTAATCACCTCTAAAAGGCCCTCTCTTTAAATACAGTCACATTCTAAGGTGCTGGGGGTGAGGGCTTCAACATATGAATTGGTGGGAAGGGGACACAATTCAGCCCATGACAGCAGCCCAACCTGTTATTAATGGCAGAGCCAGTCTTCTCACGGGGTCTACTGATTCTAACCCACATTTTGCTATGGGCTGAGAAACCAGACACTACACATGTTCTGACTGACAGGCTGTGCTCGGGGACTTTCTCAGCATCCTTCATGGTCCTCTGCTCTGGTCCAGACAACTGAAGCTATCCTAGAAGCCATTTCCATGCAGATAAGCGAGCTCACCAAAGTCTTGGACCTGGAGTCAGAAAGACTTGTCTTGTCTGGTCATCTAACCTCTGAGCCTTAGTTTCCCCACCTTTACAAAAGAAGCAAGCATTCTACTTGACTCTTAATTCTTCAGCAAGGCTGCTGTAAGAATGAAATGAGAGTGTGGCTATAAAGAGCTCAACACTGGGCTTGGCACACAGAGGGGGGGGTGCTGTAAAGTGGGCGTGCCCTAAAGTGGGCGTGCCCTAAAGTGGGCGTGTCCCAAAGTGGGCGTGTCCCTGGTGCGCAGTGAAGGTTGCTAATGAACTGAGCATTTGGCGCCCCAGCTGAGCCCTCCGCCTGACCTTGCATGGAGAGTGAAGTGCAAAGATAGGGCCACACCCCTCCACTTTCACCCTTTTAGTTCCTTTGCCCCTCCACCGGGCCATGGTGATCGAGGACACTGGGCAGGAGGAGAAGGGTGGTGAATGGTGGAAACAAGCCATGTCGTCCCCTCACACACCTTCCCGCCCACGCCAGCCTTCCGCAGTTACTTTGAGATCTTCAATGGCCACGGCAGGGTGGACGCACACAGCCTGGAGAACATCCTGCTTCTTGTGGGCATCTCGCTTACGCCGGCCCAGGTGGAGGACGCCCTGATGAGCGCCGACCTTGACGGTGAGCGGCGGAGGCTGCGTCCCGGGTCCCGCGCAGGGCCAGCTTCACAGGCAGCATGAGGCCTGCCCTGGGTTTAATGCTCTGCTGTTGCAATCTAAAAATTCTTAATAATTTTTTCTATGTTTTCATTTCGCACTGGACCCCACTGGTCTTGGGTCTAGCACGCACTCAGTGCTAGATTCTGGGGACTCGGAGGTAACCAAAAATCTACCTCCTGACCCCAAGATGTAGGTGATCTCTGAGATCCTTTCCTCTTAGTTCCTAGTGTGTGCTTCTTCATATATCCCCACCCCCATGACTTGGTCACTCATTTTACCAGCTGTATGACCTTGGACAAGCCACTGACCTTCACCAGGCCTGTTTCCCCATCTGTACAGTGGGGCTGATGGCAGTACCTATCTCTCCAGGCTGCTGAAAAGCTTAAATGAGATGATCCAGGCAAAGCATTGAGTGTACAGATTGGTGTACAGATGTATCCAGGAGCCATTATTCACCCACTAACTATTAAATACCTACTGTGTGCCCATCCCTGTGCTGACCACTGAGAATAAAGAAACGTGTAAGACCCACATGACCTGCACTTGAGGTGTACAGAAGAGTCACTTACTTAAGGTAGTTTGGAGGAAGGGATCAGGAAGGAGGCTTCCTGGAGGAGGTGATGTCTGAGCCAAACTGTGAAAGATTAGGCAGGAGTTAGGTGGGGAGAGAAGAAGAGGGACGTTCCTGGTGGGGGAAATAACCTCGACAGAAGGAAGAGGGTGAAGAGCAAGTGGAATCACATTCTGCTGCCTTCATCACTGCTCACGTGCAAATCCTCACCCACGGGCCAGGAACTGACCCCAGCTCTTCCCCCGGTGACCCTAGGCAACAGCCTTCTTTTCTCTGCACCTCAAGCCTCATCTGTGACGTGGGGTTAAGAGTTTTAAGCACCCTCAGAGGGTGGTTTTAAGGATTAGAGACCATTCATTCATTTTTTACGTAGTTCAGAGAACATTTGCTAAGACCTGCCCATCTTAAGCCTTGAAGGTCCAGAGCAGAACAAGACAGACGCAGCTTCTGCCTCCTAGAACCTCCGTTCAATTCCACACTTGATCTTAGCTAAAAGGCCGAGAAGCAACAAATTCCAGATCTTCCAAGTGTGTGGTTCAAGTACAGAGGTTTTATGAGAGTGTTTGATGGGGTTCTGACCTGGGCTAGTCTGACTTCTCTGAGGAAGCAGTGTGAAAGGGAAAGAGTTGTTAGCGAAGGAGGTGGAGGGTGTCGGAGAGAATTCTAGAAGAGGAAGCAGCATGTGCAAAGGCCTTTAACAGGGAAGATCGTGGTCCCTGGTGGAAGAGCAGGTTAGCTGGGGGAACTTGACACCAGGTGAGGCTGGAGACAGGTAACAGGCAGGTCTAGCAGGGCCTTGAATGCCAAAGTGTGAATCTGGTGTGTACAAAGGTGTTCTCCTGCAGCGACAAGCACACAGTAATAATGACAGTCGCTGACATTTAATGAGCACACATCACATGCAGGGCCCTGTTCTAAGCGCTTTGTCTCATTTTATCTCCATGAGACAGGCATAATGGTTATCCTCATCCTATACATGGGAAAACTAAGGCTTAGTGCAGTTAAAACACTTTGCCATGATCACACGGATATTAAGTGATGGACCTGGGATATGAACCCCGACTGCTACTTCTAGGCCTCCAGTTCTGGGAGCTTCTAGCCCAGGAGATTTTAATTTTCACCTTCTACTTTCCTGTGTGTGCTATGCTTTCTGTATTGAATATGTGATAATTTTACCCAATGAGTAAACACTAATAACCATACCTGAGTTGCACTGCCCGAACCGGTTTTGGGAGGCCCCCCAGCTCATCCTGTATTCTTCTGGCCTCCACAGGAGATGGCTATGTGGGCTTCAAAGACTTCTTGGCCGTGATGACGGACACCAGGCGCTTCTTCTGCTCTGTGGGTGAGCAGGAAGGAACCAAGGGCTGGGGGAGGGGCCAGGTGGCTGGGGCAGGGGCCAGGTGGCTGTGGCAGGGGGTGTCCAGGGCTATCAAATAGTAATGGCAGCCACCATCCCATGTCCCCAGAACAGAATACCCTGACGGACACAGCTCCCCCGAACCCCCACACTCTGCTCTTTGAGATCCTGTCCCTGCTGGTGGAGATGCTGGCTTTACCCGAGGCAGCCTTAGAGGAGATCACCAAGTGAGTGGGGCCGGTCGTTGCAGGTGGGAGGGGGGATGTGTGGGTCACAGACACAAAGATAGAAACTTGTGTTTTGGCAGCCAAGGACTTTTAAAAGTTAGGACTCTTAGTGGCAAGTGAAAGAACCCCTAATAAAACTGGCTTGAGCAAAAAGGAGATGTACTGGCTTATGTAACTGGTCAGGGCCTCAGGAATGGCTGGATCTAGGAGACCAGGTGATACCACTAAGGCTTTTTCTCTCCTGCTCATCTCTGTACATTGGCTTCAAACTCAGCCAGGCTCTTCTCACAGTGGGAAGGATAGCCACCAGCAGCCCCAAACCCACACCCTCCTAGTTTAGCAATCTCAGCAGTGAGAGAAAGTTTTTCTTGCAGTGCCCATGTAGCAATCCCAGAAAAAGAATGTGATGGAGCCTGCCTAAGCCAGAGAGCACAAGAGTCGGCCTGGTTTAGTGGTTCATCTAAGGAAGAGATAGCTAAATACAAAAATGACATGAACACTTGAGGGTCAGAGAAGCAAAGGCTGAGAACAGAATGGCCCAGTTGGTCTGTGTATCACCCAGAGGCTTGTCCTTGCCATTCAGTAACTTAGGTCATTTTTTACCATGGACCCAGGCTTTTCCACATGGAGTGAGGGTGGAGGGTCAGAGGTTACAGGATGCTCTGGAAACATCAACTTAGCAAACCCTACAGAAAATCTACTCTACTCCCAGCATCTATAAATCACTCCAAGTATATATGACTCTAAAGAACATTAGTTGTTTTTTTCTCGTATCTATCCATCCCTCTATTCCTCAATCCATACTGTTTTTTATTCATGTCAAAGTAAATTATAGTCATTTCCCTCTAAATGCTTCAGTATTACATATCATTAACTAAAGATCAATATCTGCTTAGATCTTTTTGTTCTTTCTTGAGGTATAATTTATATTCAGTGAAATACACAAGTCATCACTGTGTGAATCTCAGTGAATACCCACACCCCAGCAACCTGAACCCCTCTCATGACATTTAAAACTATACCATTACTGCAGAAAGGACCCTCGTGACCCTTCCCCATTGGTCCCCGAACCCACCCCTGCAGAGGCAAGCCCTCTTCTAATTTTTTTCTATCATAGATAATTTTTGCCTGTTTTACAACCTCATATAAATGGCAACATACAGTATGTAATCTTTTCTGAGTAGCTTCTCTCACTCAGCATAGTGGTTTTGAGATTCGTCCACGTTGCTATACGCATCAGTAGTTCACTCCTTTTTGTTGCTGAGTAATATTTCATTATATGAATGTACCACAGTTTGTTCATCCTTCCTTATACTGATGAACTTCTGAGCTGTTCCCAGTTTGGGGTTATAATGAATAGAGCTGCAATTAACATCTTCGTGCAAGGCTTTTTGTGGACGTATATTTTTGTTTTCTTGGATAAATACCCAGAAGTGGAATTGTTGAGTCATAGGATAAATCAATGTTCACTTACAAGAAACCACCAGACTTTTTCACAAGTGGTCGTACCATTTACGCTCCCACCGACAATATAAAACAGTTGCAGTTGCTCCACATCTGGCGAAAATTTGGTACTGTCTTATCAATTTCAGTCATTCCGGTGGATATGTAGTGGTGTTGCTTTTTTTTTTTTTTAACTCACATTTGTTTGTATTCCTGAATACTTTGTTTAGCTTTCCGTACTGTTGAATTTTATATGAGTGGGCTCATATTATAAGTCTTGTTAGTTAACTTGCTTTTTCTCATCAAAGTTATGTTTTTGTGATTCATCCATGTTGTGCATAGCTGTGGATCATGTACCATTTTGACTGCTACCTACTATTATTATGTAGTATGATTATATCACAGTATATTTATTTGTTCTGCAGATGGGCATTAGGGCTACATTCAGTTTCCAGCTGTGGTAGAAACGGTGTGAATATTCTTGTCTATACCTCCTAGGACACATGGGCAAGAGTTTTTCCAGAGCAGTTTTCAAACTTTTTGTTCTCATGACTTCTTTACACTCATCAAAATTATTGAGGACACCACGGAACCTCCATCAGTATTTTATATATTTGACCCTAAAACTTAGAAATTTATTAAAAACCTATTAATTTATTTCACAAGAATAACCACATTACAAGTTAACATAAAAAACATTTAAAATGGAAAATATATTTTCCAAAACAAAACAAAGAAAGTTAGGGAGAATAATGACCTTGATTTACAATGTTGCCAATCTCTTGATGTCTGCCACATTTGCTTCTGCGTTTAATTTGTCGTTTTGGTGGAAGAATATGAAAAAATCTGGCCTCACGTGTATGCGTCATTGGAAAAGGGGTTATTTTTATAGTCTTCTCATTTAATAGCCACATATGGTGTGGATATATCTCTTTGATATGACACCAAGTTTGATAAGTAGTAGTGTCTTGAAGGTTGTTTGCAATGTGGACTCTGAAATCATATCAATGAAGTTTGGGTACTCTTTTAAATAAAAATCTATTGCTCTGTCTTGTAGTTTGAATGGATCTTTTCCCACAAATGTTTCTGTAACATGCATTGGTCATTTGGAAAATATTGTGTCTCTTCCCAATGTTGACATGTCTCATTATAATTACATATATATATATATACACACATATATACACACATATATATGTATATATATATATACACACATTATATATGTAATTATTAATAGCACCACTGATATCAAAAAGTCTTGAAGTACCAGAAGTGTTATGGGTGGCTACAGTTCATTTTCACTGCTATAAATTATGCTCTGTATGAACATGTGGATCCTTGTGATAATGGATTTAAGTTTTCCAAAATTCTAACTTTTACTTGAAAGCTTTGATTTTATCATAGGCAACAAATACTGTATCAGTTGTTTTCCTTGAAGTGATGAGCTCACTTCATCCATTTTGGGAAAAGTGTCTGCCAGATACCCAAGGCTGAATAACCATAGTTTTGTCCGTTCATTGGATGTGTAGAGAGGTCAAACTTCCTTACCGTCTTAGAGTTTTCCATTGGGACTGGTGTGAGACAGATTAACAGGAGAAAAACATATATATTTTATTTATGTACACATGGGTGTCCACACACACACACACACACACACACACACACACACACACACAAAATGAAGACCCAAAGAACTGACTGGGCCTAAATGCTTATATACTCATATACGCAGTTGAACAAAGAATAGCAATCCTGGAAAAGTAACTAAAATGTGTGGGCAGACTAAAGACAGAGTATTCTCAGCCAAGACTTCCCGTCTCATGTATCTTCCTTCTGGTACAGATAGGGGAATTTTATCTCCTGCTTTTAGAAAGAAAAAAGGTCAGAGTGTCTTTCTTGCATCTATTCTTCTTTAAGTGCCTTTAACTCAAAATAATCAACATGGCAAAGTGGCCTATGTGGGGATGGCATGTCCCAAATGCCTTCGTTCCATCTGAAACTTCCTAGGAGTTTCATATATTAAAAGCTTAGTTGGTAGGGGTGGAAAGAAATTCAAGTTAGAAGTTGTGAATCTCTGTAAAAGGGAGAGAAAAAAATAGATTGGAACAAGCAGAAAAGAACAAACCTGAACACATTGTTCCATATTTCACTGGATCCGTCTCTTTGTCGTGAGAATAGGTCAGTTCAGTTAGACAGTTGTGGCTCATTTTAGGGGGTGGTGGCGGAATGGGGAGAAGGGAGTGGGGCATCACCCCGGTCAGGTCTCTATGTGGTGCGAGCAATCAAGCATTTAGTGAGGGATGATGAAAAGAGAAATAGAGGTTAATAGTTAGAACAAATTGCAAACTCAGTTTTCGAGTGCAAAGGGCAGTTCGTCAAGAAGACTTTTACATGTTGGGCTCAAAGCATCTTTAATGGTAAAGTGAAGACAGGCAGGGGCAATCTGACAATTTTCTGGCTTGCAGTTTGAATGTCTTTGGTGATGTCTCTGTGTGACTGAATAGGCACGAAGGTTGTTTCTATATGATCCGTTGTGTGGATTTTTTTTTTTTAGGTTTCTATTAAGCCTTTCAGCTTTAGCTTGCAGGGCTTTGAGAAAAGGGCAGTCTTAGTATTTTTTTAGTGAAGCCAAGTTGGGAGGATGGGAGAAAAAATGGAACCGTTAATTCCTGATGAAAGGCACAGAATGGCAGAAAGCAGTTTGTAAAGAGGACAAACGCTCAGAGTCAGGGAACATGGCACGGCCCGACAACCCACAAAAGTGTATTATTGTTTTTATTGAAACAGAATTTTTTTCTCTACAATCATCCCCATTTTTACCAAAGATAATCAGACTAATTTGTTTGTAAATGTAAGTCTAGTTTCATTAAAGTTGGCTTGACTATTTACATAACTGTAGCAAAAAGTAGTGATGGACCATATAGGTTCTTCCTGAGTCTGTTCTGCTGGGATTTTTAATGAGGAATCTTGGACTGAACTTTTAAAAGCCTCTCAAGGTTAAGAAGCCAAGTCGAGAACTTGCCACCAGACTTAAAACTACGGTACCTATAGATTTGGGTGAATTTCTCTTTTTGTAAGGCCCTCAAGATATCTTAAGGTGTATAGGCCTGCCAGGAAATGACCTTTACTCACCTGTAAGACCTGGCACTCTGAAAGTCAGGTATCAGGCCAGTATTTTAACAGGGTTGTCGAAGCAGTGGCTCCTTAATGCCAACTTTAGCTCTTTATGTCCGTCTTGTGTTTCATATCTGATCTATGTTCACCATTTTCAAATATGATTAGTGTCGAAGCTTTGGTAGTATAATTAATGTTTTTATATCCTATAACAAAGAGGATAGATTCTTAATGAATTTATGTAAGAAACTATATTGCCATAACATTTATGAAAATAAAAATATTTCTTAAGGGTTTTTAATTTTGGAGCAATTTTGTTTATATATATATATATATATATATATATATATATATATATATATATATATACTTTTTACCAAATTGTTATGTTATAGACAGCTTAAAAGAAAAGAGAAAAAGGATTTTTTAAATCTGCAAAATGAAACATTAAGGAATCAGCTATATTCCACACAAAAAGTCATAAAATTATGATCATCCTCATCTGTTCAGTCTCATGTAACAGATTTTTATGCTGCCTGACCTTGGGTTAGCAATTTTATGAATCCATATTTTTTTCCATCAGAGTTCTGGAAATTCTTACTTCAGTGGTATGGCTTTAAAGTTATCAGCAATCTGTAATCCAGAGTACATGTCAGAGTCTGCCATAAATTTCCTTGAAGATTAAGTATTTTTGCCTTTAGTTAATTCTAAAAGCTTTCAGAGAAGACTCAGAATAAAAACATAACTGCAAATTACAAAAGATATTTGAGATATACAACATTGTTAAACCCTTATAATAAATCTACTTAATTTTAGCCAACTTGACCACACAGGATAGCTCTCTCTCTCTCCCTCCCTCCCTATCTCTCTTTCTATACCCATTTAGGTTTTTGTCCTTTATTTTTCTTTTTATTTTAAAAGAAATTTTAAATACCTTTAAACTAAGACAAAATCATTTTTCTTTAACAAAAAGCATATTTTTCATACCTTTTCTTATCACAAATACATCTAATTTTCCTTGCATAGTTTTTTTTTATCCCTTATTATTCTTAGTGGTCTTATTTATTTGTATTTGTCGACATAAGAAATGTCCAAACCTGTAGAAAAATTTTACATGAGTTTATTTGAGTCCAACTGATGATCTATACTGGGGAGCAAGATCTCAAATGCTCCACAGAATAATAGTTTTGCAACTTCTTTTTATGCATTTGAAATTAAGGAGAGGATGTGAAGAAGATTACATGGAGATAGGAGAGAGCAAGGCAGGAATTGGCTCTCATGAGGGTGTTTATGTCTTAGTAGGAGGGGTCAGAAAGGGTGGTTCTCTCATTAGAATACCCCAGGCAGTGTTATGCATAGCTCTCTCCGCATAGCTCCAATCTCTCCAGTGTTCTGATACACTAATTAATCCCAGTGGCTTCCATCTCCCTAAACACCATCTGTCTCCTTACCTCAGTGAGTCTACTGTATTCTGCCTGGGAGACCACTTCTTGACTGCAGTCCAGAGAGTACCCCACAAAAATTCTAGGGAGATCATAAGGCTCACCTCATTGGTGTCTTTCTATGGTTTTGTGCTGCCTTGTCCAATATCTGACAGCAGTTTCATATATTTTGTTCATGTATTTAATTATTTATGACCTTAGGACAAGTTTAACACCGGTTGTTCCATCAACAGAATCAAACAGGATTCTGTTTGTCTTCAATTTTTTTTCCTTCTTCAGATTGGATGATGTCTGTTGATCTGTCAAGTTTACTAATTCCTTTTTCTGCTGTCTCCATTCGGTTACTTTTTCATTTCAGTTATTATACTTTTTGTTCTCGAATTTCCATTTGTTTCATGTTTATCGTTTCTTTGTTCATTCACCAAGATCACATTTTCCTTCAATTACCTGAACACATTTTTAATAACTCCTTTAAAGCTGTTGTCTACTAAATCCAACATCTGGGCCACCTCAGGGTTGCATTTTATGATTTTTTTTTTCTTACTATGGGTCACATTTTTTTGTTTATTTTCATGTCTGATGATTCTTTTATTGTGTCCTGGACGTTTTGGATGATATGGTTTAGAGACTGGATTCTGTGATCTCACTGGATGACTGTTAATTTTTGTCCTTGGAGGCAGTTCAATTACTGGCTGATCATCTTGAATGTGTAGGCTTTGTTTTTTTAGTTTCCTAAGCTCTCTAACTTGTTCAGACTCAGCTTTTAAATTCTTTTTCTTATGTGGATTTTAGTTTTAGGGAAGGTCTAAAGTAGGCAAAGGTGGCAAACTATGGACTATAGGCCACATAGAGCCTATCGTTTTTATAGATAAACTTTTATCAGAACACAGTCACGCCCCTTCATTTACGTATTGTCTAAGGATTCTTCCATGATACAATGGCAGAGTTGAGTAGTTATTTATAATGACTTCTGTGGTGGTGAAATTTATCTCTCCTTGTAGTTATATCAAAATTTGCTTTATATTTCACGTTTAGAACTTTGTAGTCCCAGATGAATTGAACATTTTATCATAGTAATCATTTGGGTCTCTAATAATGCTTTTTGTCTTAAGGCCTAGTTTTTAAAATATTAATAAGGCTCTATCGATTTTCTTTTGCTTAGTAGTCAACCGATATGACTTTATTCGTTGAGTTATTTTTTAAAAATTTAAATCAAAGCAATATGTGCACATTGCTTAAAAAGCCAAATAATCCATAAAGGCTTATAATAAACTCTAGCCGTTCTCTACCCCACTGCTTACCACACACCCCATTCTGTCAAGTCTGCCTTCCAAAGGCAAACACTTCTGACTTGCTCCTTTCTTCTAAATAATATGCATGTACCACGATATTTTGGTTAGCGATTTTTTAGACTTGTACCTATCAGTTTCCCATGAAGGTAAGAATTTAGCTGTCTGAGACAACTGTCCCCTGAGTTCCCCCTTCCTCATTCCAATATATTATTATGACTAAATAAGTATTTGGGGTTTTTATTATTATGGCTGTGCAATGATTCATAGCTGAACACTTTAGTATACTATGTATGGTATTATGGTTTTATTTCCTTTTTCTTTTTTTATTTCCTAAAGTGGGTGATTGCCTTATTTTTTTTTTTTTATTGTTCTCATTTTTGCTCCCCCCTAGAGTTTCTTTTTCTTGGAAGCATGTTCTCAATAATTCCATTCTTCTTGCTTTTGGATTGCTTTCTCTTTAGGCATCCTGCAGAGCTAACTCTTGGGACTCTGTTGTCATCCCATTGTTTCTTCCTTTCCTCTGATTAGGATTCTGTTTGCTGAATCACGTGTCTAACTCTTCCTTGGTTTGTTTGGTTTGCTTTTTAAAAAATGGGGGGTGGGGAACAGCATGTTTCCCAGTAGGTTTTTTGGGGGTTAGAAAGGTAGGAATTCAACATGAGGTACTGAAATTCCGGCCTTCAAAATATCTGTCTTTTAAGCTACAGTGATCCGATCTGAACAGGTCATCCCATATGGCAAGTGCACTGCCATTATGAGGTCTCTCTCCATCTTCCTTTACATTCGCCTCTCTCCTGCGTTAGATCTCATTTCCTGGATGTACATCTTCTTTTGCTTCTTTTGCTTCTTTAGTTTAGGCCCTTGTTTTGGAGAAATGTACCCTCTAGTAGCTTCTTGAGAAAGGATGCATGGGGGGTAAAATTTTGGAGATTTTGATGTTTATTCTAGCCTCGAATTTACTGAATAGGTCAGCTGGGTATAGATTTCTAAGTGTGTTAGTTAAGGAATATACCCCCAAAGTATTATAGTTCAAACAAGATAGTTTATTTTTCTTTTATACTGACAATCTAGAGGAAGCAGGAAGACGAAGTCCCCCCAAGCACCCAGTCTCTTTCCAATTCATTGTTCCATGGGTCAGTCCTAAGTCAACTTACCAGCAACAAACCTGAATTCAAGCCCACAGGAAGGGGAGAGGTGACAAGCAAAGGGTTTTCATTGTGAACAGGAAAATTGCACATACTGCTTCTGTCCTACTGTCCCCTGTGGATGAAGTTATTTTAGTCCCTCTTTTTATTCAGTGTGTTGGGTCTAGATTCAATCTCCAAGTGAGGGCTCTGGTGTTCATTATCCATTTTCTGTGCGTGAAGCCCAACAAAATATAACATTTCAGGCCCAAAGAACAGGCCCAGGCCCTGGCAGAACCATCAGCTTAAGCCCTAAGGCTAACATTCTGAGTGCATGTCCACCCCTCACCACTGCCCACCAAGCCCCTCCAGGGTGGTCCGGTCCTCCCATCTCGCTGCCCACATGTCCCCTTCTACTTCACACACCAGGCTCAAGCCCCACCAGCTCCTTGCTGTTCCTCAAATTCAAGAAGCTCCTTGCAACCTCCTGGCCTTATCTCATGCCATTCCCTTTTCCTGAAGACACTTCCTCCAGATATCCATTTGGCTTGCTTCCTCTCCCGTTTTGCTCAAAAGCCACCACCTCCAAGACATTTGCTTATTACCGTGAGCAAAATAGCTCCTCTTCACTACCCCATACCCAGACATTACTACTGACATGGCATCATATTTTATTTATTTGTTCATGGTCTGACTCTCTCACTGGATATGTGCCAGGTAGTTGATTCAGAAAGGGATTCCAGGGAATGGAAGTGGGGAAGAGATGTGCATAGCAAAGGAGGAGAGGCCAATACAAGGATGTGCTATTGCGTCAACCACCCCCAGGATCTTCCGAGGGGACTGAACGGTGGCTCGGTACTCTGTCAGGGGAAGAAAGTGAAAAGCCTGTCCATTTCAGCTGCTGGCTCCTTGGCTCCAGGGTGGCCCCCTCCAGGTGTTTTAATTCCCCTGCACTTCTGGGTTGCACACGGGTCAGAGAAGCTCTGGGGCAAGAAGCAAGAGGCTCTGGCCCGAGGCGAGACCATGTCAGGTTATCCCTGTGCAAAGAAGGTGGAAGTCCACGTGGAGTGGTTGCTCCGGCAGTGGCTACAGTGAGAGGTGGGGCTGATCGACTAGGATATGGGACCCTATATGGAAAAACGCCCATCACCGCTTTTTCCCAAGCACAGAGGATGGGCCAGCACACAGTAAAGACTCCATACATATTTGTCGAATGAACGGATGGTGCTGCAGTCTAGTGGATAAAAGGCAAGTTGTGATGGGTTAAAATAAAGCGAACCGTGGGTTACAGTGGAGTAAGTACGGGTTGTCAGGGGGGGCCCTAGCTTCTCCGCAGGAGGGGAGAGGACTTTCTGGAGGAGACAGCCCTTAAGCCGAAATCTGGAAGATGAGCAGGAGTTAATTGCACAGCAGACTTAGGAAACACTCGCACGTCTAAGTAAATATGTCAGTGTATCAGTGATGAAAATTATAGGTAACATTTACCAAGCTCTTCCCATGGGCCACACGCTTTGCTGAGTGCTTGATGAGCCTTGTTATTTAACCCTTTCACACACAGACTGTTTGATCGATTTTACCCAGGGGAAACCTGAAGCTCAGAGAAGTCAAGTGACTTGCAGTGAAAAAGAAGAGATAACCATTTCCCCCATTTTACAGAGAGGTGACTGAAGCCCAAAGCAGAGCAATGACTTGCCTATGGTCACAGGAAGGTAATGGCAGAGCTGGGACTAAAACCCAGGTCTCCCAACTCCTGGGCTTGTGTCCCTGCTCCAGAACTGGCCAGACAGAACAGGCATTCAGGAAGAGTGAGGCAGGAGGGTGGGTTACACCTGGCCACGCTGAGCTGGGTGGGCACTGCCTCCCCAGCTATTACCAAAAGAAGCTGAAGGAAGGCACCTGTAAGACCCGAGAGATGGAACTGACCACGGGCCAGCTGCGGTCCCGGAAGAAGCTTGTCCACAACCCACAGCAGGCAGACGCTTTGGAAATCCCAGAAAAAAGGGTCCTCAGGATTCTGAGCCGTTTGAAGCAGCAAAACTATGGTGAGGGCCATGGCGTGGTGGTGGGGGACTCTGCTGTGCCCACGTGTCCTCTTTCCCTGGGCTCCGACACAGCCAGGCCCAAGAACTAAGAAACATGGTTTCCCACTTTGGGCTTAACCGTGTCCATCGGTCAATACGCTGATGATCACTGCCCCATCTCCAGACCACGGACAAAGGCCTTCTGCACAAACTCTTCCCAGTGCCTTCGCCCTAAGCACAGACAGGTCTCAAAAGCCTGGACTGAGAAGGGAGGGTGATTAGCACTCCCACTTATTTGAGCACCAACTGGGGTCACTCATTAGGCTAGGTCCTTTGCAGATGTGCTAGAATTTAATCCTCATAATCACGTATTTACCCCATTTTACGGATGAGAAAACTGAAACTGGTTAAGTTTAAGCAGCTTGCCCAAGGCCCATAGCCAGCATGTCAGAAAGGGCAGTTTATACCTAGATCTAACTCCAAAACCTGTGCTCTTACCACTGGCAAGGTGGCCTCCCCATAATAGTAGGTACCACTCTCTAGATGCCTCCTGTGTACCAAGTGATGGACTAGGAGCTTCCTAAAGTCTGGAGTGTGGCTACCAGACTTACCCAGGACCCATCACAAAAAAATAACAGCTCCTTTTTAAGCTATTAGCCCTTTTGCTGTGCTTAGCATTCACGAGGGCGTTTTGCATATACTATACTTTTAGTCCCATCCACTGTGAGGTGGGTACCACTATAATCTCTAACTTATATAGAGGCTTAGGGAGGTACAGTAAATTGTCCAAACCCACCTAGCTCATCATGTGGCATATCACCTGGGTCTGCCCCCTCCCAATGCTGGGCGTGCTCTTAAGCATTCCCCTCTCCTGCCTCCATCTCCCTTGCCAGCTGCCAATCTGCAGAGCCCGTATGCCCAGGTGCCCTGCATCCCACTCTGCCCGAGGTTGGACAAAAAGACGGTCCGCCGGAAGCAGAGCAGCCACTACATGGACCAGTGCACGCCCACCAGCCTGGGTTCCGACATCCATAGCCTCTTCCTCCAGTCAGGATCTCAAGGAAGCAGGTGGGTGCAGGTGGGTGCCCCAAAGGTGAGGGCCCCAGCCCAGGCCCATGCATCTCCTTCCTCACAAGGCCCTTGGCTTAACCTGATGGGAATCCATTCTTCCAAACAATGATGCCTGGGAGGCTGTTGCTCCAGGGAGAGAAAAGGAGAAAGAAGGGGACTTAATCTTTGTTCAGGGCCTTTGTACCAAGTAGATGGTTCCTTAAGTCAGGGTGCTTACTTGTGCCTTCCTGTGCCCAGGACTCAGGGTGGCACTATTCTCAGGTCCTTTGCCCGAGTCTGATTCCATGTTAGTGGTGGGAAACAGGCTCAGTGACTAGGTAGAAGGGAAGCTTCCCCTGCAGCATCCCCCTCCCAGGAATATGGAGATAAAAGAACACCTAATTGGGAACCAGGTCGAGCCCTACTGCTGGCTCCATCATTTCCCAAGGATGGCCCCCTCTCATGGGAACCTGGTCATGGCTCATTTCCTCCCACCCTTCTCCCCACCTCTCTCCTTAGGGAACACAGCTCTGACAGCCGAAAGTGGCTCAGCTCTGTGCCAGCTCGGACCCACTGACCCTGCCCAGCAGCTCTGGGCAGCTGTTGGAAGCCTGTGGACATAGGTCATCAGGCAGAGAATGCTGCTGGGTTTTGCCTTTGTGGCCTGGTAAGCCAGTAAATACCAAGAAACTCGGCCTGTGCCTGGTGCTGGGGCCCCTACCCTCTGGGCACCCATCTGTTCCCTTGAGATCCCGGTGGCAGGGAAGACCCCACCCCCAGGTCTCTGCCCCTCCACTTGGCTCTCAGGGTACAGAGCCTTAACCTGTCAGGCTTGGGAACCCCTGAAGCAAGATGCACCTCAAAACCCTGTCAGGGTCAGGGCTTCTGCTAGAGGTGGCCCTGGGTGCCAAGTCTTGACTTCCTGCGCACTCTCAGACCAGGAGTCCCACAAGGACAGGAATTCTCTCCCCACTTGCTCAAAGGGAACGATGACCCTAAGGGAAGTGTCTGCACAAGACCCTGACCCCGAGCAGGGGCAGACTCCGCAGAGGGCAGGAGGGGCCGCAGACAAGCTCTCACCAACAGCCCCTAGAGGTCCCCTTCCCCTGGAGCCTAAAGGTGTGGGTCCTTGCCCACCAACCTTCACACCAGCCCAGGCCTACGTGTCTAACAGAGTGGGCCCCTCCCTGGGGCTAAGCAGAGGTAGATCCCCAGCGGTTACACAAGCAGTCACAGCAAGAGGTTAGGAGGCCAGGAACTGAAATGAGGACAAGGCTCTGACAAGTTTAAAACATGTATTTAAAATACAATTTATAAAATGCTTAATCTGCCGACTCAGGAGCCCGCGGTGGCAGGGTGGGGTGGGGTGGGCAGCTGCCCGCTAGACCAGCAGAGCAGGACTGCAGGGGTGCAGCCCCCCCTCCCATGCCCTTCTGTTCAGACACCCAAAGGACCCTTGTGCACCCTTGGGATCACATGGCCAGAAAACAGGACCCCAGAGGTTTCCAGAGTCTCTGCTTACCAGGGAGGCTGGGGCAGCCCTGCCAGCCCATCCCTGAGCAGAGCATCCCCAGATGGGGCAGAGCAGGGTATGGCTGGGCTGGACAGGGCAGGGCGGGGCAGTGGGTTCTGGAAGGGGCTGATGGTAGCAGATAGGGTGTTACCTCCTGCCTGCAGGTGGGGAGCACCCTGATTGAGTGGGCTGAGAAGGGTTGGTCACCAGGCCCGGACCCCCAGCTCCTTTGGTTATAGGCTGACATCAGAGTAGTGGCTCATGGGAAGCGGTTAGCTGGAAGGTCTGAGGCCTGGCTCATGGGGTCAGGGAGGAGCTGGGGGAAGGGGACAGTACCATGAAGGCAGATAAAGGGGCAGCAGCCTCAGGTTTCTGCCCCCCTCCCCATCCCCCTGGGGTTTTCCAAGCCAAAGCCTGCAGCTTATTAAAAAAAAAAAAAGTTTAAAAAAAGCACTTAAGAGGAAAGTTACAGACAACTACCAAAAAAAAAAAATCAACAAAAGAAAACCACACACACAAAATCCAAACCATTCTCCCATCTCCCCTCCCGCCTCCCCGCAACACAATAGTTTCCTGTTTCCATTTCTTTCTTTTAAAAATTTTGCCTGCCACCTCTCCATCTGGGAAGCCAAGGGTATGACTGCTGGTGGATGGTGACAGGCACACAGCGGGCAGAGCCCATCTTTGGCCAGAGGGAGGTGGGAGCACCAGTCCCTACTACATCCTCGATCCATAGACACCCATCAGCCAGCCAGCCTTCCCTCTGGCTCCCATTCTGGGAAGGGGGCAAGAGCAGGTGGTCCCAATGGCTGAACAATCAGCACTTCGGCTTTCCCACCTGGCCTATCTCTGTACCCATCTCCGACTGAAAGGACAGTCTCACCTTGGGCAAGAAACCACTATTACATGAGGGATGGACACTATACATTCAGAAGGAGAAAACTTGGTCAGGGCAGTGGAACTATAAAGACAGCAGCCAACCCTCTCCCTCGCCCACTCCTGGAGGTAATTCCTCGTCAGAACAGCCTGTGGGCACAACTCAGCACCCGATGGGTTCTGACCGAAGCTTTGTACCAGCTCTGCTCATGGACAATTTCCTGGCTTCACACAGTTACGAGGCTGTGCGACGGCCTAGTTGCTGATTCAACTAGCAGTTGGCCCTTCCTTCCAAAGGGACGATGTAGTGGGACGCGGCCTGCTGTGCCTGGCCTACATTCCCACACGGCAAGGCCGAGAGCCAAGTGCACCAAAGGCAGAGCGAGCCTGCAAACCTAGCTAGCCACCTTGGGCACCACAAGCTGCCCTAATCACAAAGCGTCACACCAACCACTCCAAAACTCATCCACCGAGTGGGGAGGCCGTCTGGCTGGCTGAGGGATAAGGCGCAGTGTAACGGAGACCCGAAAGCCTGAGGGGAGCCCGACTGTGCACACACACAGAGCTCTGGGCGGCTGCCCTCTTAGCCTCTTTCATCTCATGGAGCCAAAGCACATCTCTAGGCTCCAGGGACAGAGGGGAAATCGCCTTCGTTCCAGGTCCTCGCTCTGGAAAAGAGTGAAGGGTAGCCTAGGTCTATGGGGAACCAGTCTGTCTTCATAAATCTTTGCAATGCACAGACTGTCCTTTCCCAAATGTCTTCAGAATGGTCTGCTCCCAAGGTAGTGATTTCACAAAGGAAATGTACCAGCTATAGTCACCATGCTGACACCATCAACAGAGATGGGGCTCCACAGACACCTCTGACCACACTAGGCAGGAAGCCGAGTACTGGAGCCAGGCTCTTTCCTGGCTCTCCTTGTGCTGACAGCAAATACTGAGCAAGTCTTGCATCCTTTACTTCTAAGCTCAGGAGTGCAGTCTCACTCCCTGCTCTCTTCCAGAAGAAGCAAGCCTGGCTGGTAGGGAACCACCCTGAGGGTATGGGAAGGGGAAGTTGTTCACTTTCCCTATCTCCCAAAATACTAGAGGTGGGGTTGGCACCCTCCCCAAGCTCTCTGAGCCTGTAGAACTAGCCCAGTCTCCAGGTAGGGCCATGATGCCCTGGGACTTAGCTGGGGGAGAGGGAGGTATAGGCATGGGTGCTCATCTGTCCTAGGGGCTACAGAGCCCTGCCCCTTTTCTGGGCGGCAGTAGGAATACAGAAGCTAAGCTCACCAAAATCCTATTGGTTAATGTTTCTAGTGAATTTCCCAGAAACATTTTTAAGTAGACTACCAAACTACCCTTTCTCAATTAAAAATTCATTAAACTGCTAAAACCCCTCCCATGCACTTTTTCTTGCAAATCAGGTATTTGTATAAACAAACAAAAATAGGAAGAGAAAAAAAGAAAAGGTATTTTCAAATGGAACTTGCTTTTAAGTGATGAAGACATGCACTTGGGCGTGGGTAGACAGGAGTTCTCATTTGTGTTTTGAAATCCCAAATTAATGAGCATGATAAACTGTTATTGCTGGCACTGGCTTTACCCCAAGTGGCCAAGTGGCACTGTCTGACTCTCTACTCTGAGTCCTTGGTGGGTCCCCCCAACCCTTCCCTAACCCCCCCCACCCTTTCCCTTTCCATTGACTTGGGACAGCCCTTGTAGATGTGCCAATCACAGTGGGAGGGGGGGAAGGGGGAAGGTCACAGTGCATGGGGTTCAAGGTCACAGTGGGCAGAGCAAAGGAGATCACAGTGCAAGTAAATCAGGTCGTTCCCTCTGCTCAAGTCCAGCTGTCTGCCACGGCAGTGCGACCCGTGGCGGACGACCCAGGAGGCGGTAACGGCAGCAGCGGCAGCATCCTTTCTCGCCTGCATTTATCTGCGCTGTTTGAAGCCTTGTGACCCATCAGGACCCAAAGGCTGTCGGATCACATTATTGGGCTGCCTGCTGTCTTCGGGTTGGGAGATCCTGGTTGGCCTGAAGGAAAGAAAATCAGAGGGAGGCCTGAAAAAGGATATAAAAGAGGTCCTCAAATCTTAAAAGCAACTTACTCCTGAGGCTGGGGCAGAAGTCACAGTGGCTATCGGCCAACTCTAGTTCCTTGCACCTGCTTCTCTGGCAGCAGATGCAGGACAGCCCCAGGCTGGGAGGCCCTGGCATGGGGTGGGTGGATGGCCCATGTCCACCATGTCCACCTGCAGTGCCCTTCCCCCAGTCTGGCTCACCGTCATTCATCTGGAGCCAGGGGGAGTGCTCAAGGGCCCACGCTGTCCAGTGGCAATGACCATGCACAATACACCCTCCACAGAACTATGTGGCACAGACTTTTCAGGGTGTCAGGCCCAGGTGAAGACCCCTAACCCACAGTCCTGGCTCCTGCCATTGCTGTCCACCTGCTTCTCTCCAAGTCATGTGGTTAATCGTTGACTCATATTACTATGGAAGACTAAAAGGAAATGAACTTTTTCTACTCTGCCAAGTGATAGCTTAGAGGAGAGATAATGGAAGCCTACCAAAATAATGAAGGGACAGAAGGGAGGTACATACATTAGTTCTTCAACTGCCAGAATACCGAGCTCAGAGAGGCCTCTCAAAGTTAGAAAAAGGCCGTTTGAACAAATATTGCTTTACCAGGAGGTGACAAACTTAAATACAACCTCTAGAGCAGCAGAGATAAAAATACCAGAAATTAGAAAAAAAATTTAAAAATTCACAAAAACATCACACTGGGCTATTATGAGACCCAAAAGATAACATTATGCACTGAACTAGGCATTTTCCATTGAGCCAGGCAGGGTTCCCAGAACCCTATGCTCATTTAATTGCACAACAACTTGATGAGACAGGTATTATCCTTATCCCATTTTTCAGATTAGCCTGCGAAGGCATAGAGAGGTTGAGCAGTTCTAAGTGGCAGAGATGGGCTCCAGCTCCAACAGGTTTTGACTCAAAGTCCATGCCTTGAACCTCTATACCACAATGCCCCCTGGTGCCTGCACAAGCCGAGTCCAGCAAAGCATGACCTCAGAGCTTCTGGAGCAGTCCAGGAGCCAGTGCAGGAAAATGAACTGGCCCCACAAGGCTACTAGGGCTGGCAGCTGGAGCTGCGATGACTCCAGCCTGCTTCTCACTGCTCCACATGCAGCCAGGTTCCACCCTCTCCCTCTCCCCCGCCCGCTCAGGTGGCCTGGCTGGGTGGTGGCTGGTCAGCCCTGCCAGCTACACTCACCTGTCGAGGATGGGTTTCTCTTGCTCCTCCTCGGGGCTGGCACTGCCCAGGATCCGCTTCCGGGCCTCGGCGTACTCTGCTTCCCGCTGTGCTAGGGACTTGACCGGAAGGGCTGGCCTGCTGGTGGAGTTGGGGCTGCTGACCACACCGTTGCTGGTGGGCCTCTTGAGGATGCGGATCTGTGGGGGGGGCCCCGTGGGAAGGCTATCGTCCTGAATCACGATGGGCACTTTGGGAGGAGATGTGGATTTCCTGCTGACGAAGAGCAAACACAGCTTCACAGTCCTGCCCTCGACTGCAGGGGCCCTGTCCATGTCCCACCCAGCCTCATGCCCCTCCTCCCCTGCCCTCCTATTTCTATTCATTATTCTCTGGTTTCTGACCAGACATCAACATCCTCACTCCTCAGGAAGGAAGGGTTTCTTTCTCAAAAGGGCAACCTTGCCACAAGCTCACACAGTCCACAGGTCTGCTCCCCAGACCCAACCCCAGGCAAAGGGGGCTGGAACACCAACTCGTTTTTGGGGACTTCTATCACCATGTTCAGCACAGTCACATCAACTACTGTTTGGCCCCTGTGGCAAAACATTTCATGCCCAAAATTCACTGACTTCCGTTAAGATCTCAGCTTCCCTACACAGACCAGAGTATGACAGGCTGGTGTGGTGGGAGCCCCTGAGCAGGGGGGCCAGCAAAGTGTTTCCTCCCAGGAAGGCCTTCCACCACGTGTGCTCAAACCAGGCAAACGCTAACCAAGGAGCCCACACCGCCATCCCTGCCTGGCGTCCAGACAGGATCACCAAACTGCCTCAGCCTTCTGGCGCGTGACCTGTGCCTCCCAGAGATAAGCTACACCGAACACCTGGATCACCTCTTCGGAAGAGCTTCTGAGCAGAGCCACCTCCCTCACCAGGACTCTCTGGTGTGCTGGATGCGGCGGGGCTGGGGTGAAGGACGATCCTAGAAACAGTGCTTGGCAGTGCTCAAAGGAGAAGCATTGTCCAAGGCTGGTGGATGTGCACATCAGGCGATGTGGCCACAAGGAGAGGTGGAAAACAACATAGGAAGGAAAAGAAACAAAAGCCACAGGAGAAAAGGGATCCAGGAAGGAATGGCCACCCCTCAACAAACACAAAGACCCTCCCCAGGGCGGTCAACTAGCTCTTCTTCAGAACCAAGCAGCCGCAGGGGCCTGTTTCCAGAGCCTCGGTTGTCAGGACAGGTAGGGACTGGAGCAACTTAGTGGCTGTCAGGGGAACTAGAACAAGTCCTGGGCAGGACGGGGATGGCACGGCAAGGGGACTGTAACCAGGCGTTAGTGTAGCTGCTCAGACGAGACCCACAAGAAGCCAGCAATCTGATCAGAGGCGGGGAGCCAGGAAAGCTATTGGGGGGCGGGTACCTCCGCAGTCCCTGGGGGATGTCTATATGGTCCATTAGGCAAGTCCAGAGAGGTCTTTCCCTCCTCCCCCTGCCACTTGTCCCTGTGGGGGGCCAACAGGTCACCAAAGCCCAAAGAGACGGCTGAAGTCAACATTCACCTGCTTTGGAAACCCACTTTCTCTGCTGTGTGGGTGGGGAACGAAGCCATTCTTAAAGGTCTAAGGATTTCTGAGAATCTTTTCTTCCAGGATACCCCTCCAATACCCTAAGCCACCAAGTCACATAGGGCCCAGAGGAATCATCTGTCCAACCTCCTTATGTCACAGAGAAACTGATGTCCAGAGGGGGAAACAACTTGCCCCAAACCTCAGAGTAACCGGGAGCAGAGCCAGGCCTAAAACCCAAATCTCTGACTCATCACCTCCCCACTTTCCATCAAACCACCTTACACAGGGTGCCCACTGAGGAGGGAGGCAGGTGCAACACTCCTGTCTCACTCCCAAAACCTCAAGCCACCATGTCTTTGAGGAAATGGTTCACTGCCCAGGAGCCTGACCTGCTAACCCTAACGGCCAGCTGGAGAACACCACTGACTGCCCAGCTCTCAAACGGCAGAGAGCATGAGCCCTCAGACCAGACAGCAGCCTTACCTCTCCTTTTGTGTGATCTTCAGTTTTTTTTCCAACCGTCTGTCTATTTCCTAGAGGAAAAAAATGTATATAAAAAGTGGACAAAAATCTCTCTCAAATAAAAACTTAAGTCTTTATTTTCAGAGCTAAGGGCAATGTCCTCTCTGGTCAGGGACATAACTGTCCTTTAGGGTAATGGATGTGGACCTCCCTTTACTAGACTCTAGGGTTTGGGGACCTGACTCCCTGTGGGGTTCATCTCCCTCCATGCCCACGGCCACGGCGATAGTTCTAGGCCTCATCATTAAGCTGGGTTCTTTGCATGGCCTCCGACTGGTCTCCTGGCCTCTAATCTGTCCTTCACAGGGCCACTCAAGTCAACTTTCTAAACACAATCCTTATTGTGTCACTTCCCCACCTAACATGCTTCAAAGACTTGCCCCATCAAGTCCAAGCTCCTACACACCCTCACACATATCTTCCTTATCTTCTGTTCCTGTTTTACACCAGAGCAAAGCCGAGCTCTTTCTAACCTCCAGAACCCAGAGAGCTGCTCCACCTGCCTGCAATGAGCTCCCCCTTGCAAACTCCCCTTTATCCTGCAAGACCCAGCTTGGCCTCTCCTTTGTGAAGTCTTCTCTGATCCCACACAGACAGGTATCCTGCTCCTGAGATAAGCTCTCTTACATTCCTTCATGATCACACGTACCACATATTTTATAATCTATTTTTTTACTGTCATGGAGCTGAACTCTGTGGTTAGCACCTAGCATAAGGCCTAGAACTAAACAGAAGCCTAAAGTCCGTGAAACTGGATGGCAGTCTGAGCCCTCAGCACCAGGAGCTCCATGAAACCTCCACACACTCACGCACCAGTGTCCATACACTGGATGCGGGGAGCTGTACACCAGCACAGACCACATGTCCAAACTCCTTGGCTGTCCTACTGCATTTTCTTATAAAACACCCCACTCAATGGTTCTCAGTGAGGGCAAGACCATCTAGCTATTGGAGCAGAAAGAAATTTTATGCAAAATTATGTATTTCCCTGGAGAGAAGATCTGTAACAGTGGTTCTCAACCATGGTGATTTTGCCCACCAGGGGACATTTGGCAATATCTAGACATATTTTTGGTTATTTCTATTGGAGGGGAGGTGCTACTGGAATCTACTGTGTAGAGGCCAGGGATGCTGCTAAAATCCTACAATGCACAGAACAGCCCCCACAGCAAAGGATTATCTGGCACCAAATGTCAGTAGTGCTGAGGTTGAGAAGCCCTGACTTATAAGATATATGAGATTTTCAAAGGAGTCTATTACTTGCAAAATGTTAAGAATCACTGTCTTAGTTCAAAGTCTTTGAAATTTGCTGAGATCCACCTCAGGGCACAGTGAGTAGCAATTTTTACAAATGCCCCATGTGTTTTGAAAATGACTTTGACAGTGATAGGTGCAGTTAACCAAGCTGGTTAACTATGTTGCTCAAATCTTCTAAATTTTTGTTGATTTTTGTTGATTTTTGTTGATTACTGACTATGGAAATCATCAACAGTTACTCTTTCTAGTAAACAGTTTATCATTATGAAGTGATCTTCTTTGCCTTACAATCATTTAATAATAAAGCCATCCCATTTTGGGGTCGTTAGCTTTCCCTGTAACGTGTTTATCTTCTAATTTTCATCTTTCCAATGTCCTTATTTTTGTCTATAAACAATCTGAAGCTAGACTTAAATCCAGTCTGACACTGACACTCATTCTGACTGGTGCTAAATTGTATTTAAGTTTTTTTATTTTTATGAAAGACCCAAAACATATTTAGGCAAGCACAACAGACTGTATTCTGAGGAGCCCATGAACTCCCTGGCTAAGAAACCTTTAGAATGAAAACCTCTCACTCAAGTTTGGAGCACAAGCTGGCACCCGACGACTGTTTAATGACCACATGGAAAAGGGGCACTGAGAGTGAGAGGATGACCCAGATGTTTTCTGTGAACTGACAGACACTCAAAGAAAACGTTTTCTATGCCCACTGCACAGTCCATGCTGGAACTGTAATTCTTCTAGTTTTTATTTTATTTTATTTTATTTTATTACTAGTGTCACTGCCTGAGTAAATACTGTGTCTCCTGTTAGTCTAATGACCATTACTTTTTATGGGCTCATCTAAACTTTCCACAAAAATATATATGGTTGTAAAGTTCCACACATTTTGCTCCAATCTGAAAATGAGACTGCCTATTCAAGTTCCTCCATCATAAATGCAAAGTTTACCTACCACCTGTGGGATTTAGATGCCTTTAAACAAGGTCAAAACCAAATGTCTCCATAGGCCAGGCAAGTTACCAAATGCCATATGCAGGGAGCACAGTGGCGGAAGTGAAGGGGCTACAAGGCACCAAAGAGCACTAGCCCTGTTATTTTAGGAGAAACTTTAATTCAAGATTTTTATGAGAACGCTCTAAAATGTTAACTTTATTACATGAACTCTTGCTTTCATATCACTGTGAGGACCCATTAAGATATATAGGCAAACAGATCCAAACTCCTAAGAATCCAAGTCATTCGATTTTTTAAAACTGTGGTAAAATACACATTACATTAGCTGAATTGGAGGGGTCTCATCCAGCTTTCCTCTCAGGAGAGCAAACTGCTTCCTTCTTTCTCTAGGGCCTTGGGGAAGACAGGGGGTCTGCCCAGGCCCAGCAGATGGAGCCCAGGTGGAATAAAACCTTCAAGAGGGCATATGGGCCGTGCCTGAGTACATGTGCGCTGGCCCCAAACTAGAACATGACCACCATACTTGACATCTAATACAAAACTACTAGCTTTAAAAATAATGCCTTACACAAGTATAATGTGTTATGGCTATCAATACACGTTCCCAAAACTCATTTTCTGCTCACACGAACCTCATTTGATAAACAAAGTAGCTTTTAGCCTTCTCTGTCAGATGAGGGTAATGTGGTTCAGGGAAGTTAAGGACTTACCCAAGGTCACAAATTAGTACCTTGTAGAGGCAGCCCTAGGCCTAAAGCAATTGAAGGCACTACCCCATGCTGCTGCTCACAATTGCTCAAATCCTTGGAATTGCTGGTAAAGCTTTAGATAGGGATCCTCTCTTCCTCATCCTTCCTGAATTCCACACTGCTTCCTGGCACTCCGAAAACTAACAATAACACTCCCACTGAACTCCCAGCTCCGCACTCCGTCATGTTACATCAGGCAGGGCAGCTTATCTGAGCTGAGGAGGCGTTCTCCCATCAGATGACAAAATGGGATATAAATGCAACAGCTTTGGTGGAAAGCTGATCCAGGCTATCTGCACAAGGCCCCTGGACACCAGCCTGCTCAGAGCCATCCAAGCAGGATCAGGAGTGTTCTGCCAGCAGCTTAAGAAGGTACGGCATCTTGCTCTGGATTCTGTCCACGTATCATGAGTCAGTCCATTCTCTCCTTGGACAAGGCCTTGCAATCAATCTGCTCAGACTTAAGCTCTGAAAAGTTGGGCCAAGTTGAAAATCTCCTACATGGCACACTACAAGGACAATACTCAGAAGAAGCTGGGCCAAGTTGAAACTCTCCTACAGGGCACACTACAAGGAGAATACTCTGGAGAAGTCCAGAGATGCAGTAGCCCAAGAGAATTAAATAGGCCTCAGACAACATGTGGTGTGAGGAAGTACCTAGATGTAGGCCCCCAAAGGAATCTTATCACCTAAGGACACCTTCTCTATTTTACAAGAATGTACAGAACCCTGACCAAGGTCAAGGCGCCTGTGTTAGAAATCCAACCTCCATGGCTAGTGAAAGAAACCCATAAGCTCTTCATTCTGACTCCGCTCTGAGGGTCACTGGGCATAAGCACATCAGAGGCAAGGTGGTAAGAAAGTCTGATTTCCTATGGCTTCTCCTGGAAAGGTTCTTTATTTTTTTGCCAAGTAGCACTGAACAGAAGCCAGAAGATGATGCCGTGTTAAGTGGGGTGGCTCCCTCTCTGGGTCAAAATCCTAAACACAAGATCTGTTGTTATCAAACACAGGTATCACTTGCCCTGTAGGGTTACACCTGTACAAAAATAAAGTACAGCCTTCTTGGTCTGAAAACAAGTGAAACCAGAAGGAAAGAGTGGAGGCAGGACATCACAAAGAACCACAGTGGGGAGCAAGGTGGATCTGGACAGGCTGGTCCCTCCTGGGAGGTAAAGGAGAGGCCATGGTCACAAGGTAAATAAAATCAGACTTCAACATCTGCCAATTCAACTCAGCTGGGGAAGACACACAGCTTCACTGGCTGCTGATGCCCTTAACTTTGCAGTGATGATGCTTGTGTGAGCCTCTGGCAGATGGCTGGGGAGTGGAAGCACATGAGGGGAAAAGCAGGGAAGAGCACACCTCAGATGGCGGAATTTGTAAGACAACCACAGTCTGCAAAAGGAACAAAGGAGGCAAAGAGGTAAGAATGTATCTCTAGGGGCAGGCAGAGTACAATGACAGATCATTCCTGCAACATTAAGAGGCGAACAAAGAAGGAAAAAAGGTGAGAAGGGAAGGAGAGGAAGAAGGGAGAAAAATAGGCCTTGCTGCAAAGCACAGCAAGCACAGCACCATCAAAGCTGTACTGTTGAGACTGGAATGGTCAAGAAACAGTCTCTCAGTTCACCCAGGGGTGACAAAGCACTGGGGGACCTATTCAAACCAGCTGAGCTCACTAGAGACAGAGCGCAAAACCCAAATCCACACCTGCTACACTTTGAGGGGGTAGGAGTGGGTGTCTCCTCCTGGTGCCTGACCTGCTGCTGCCCGCTCCCCAGGCCCGCCCCTCTGATGCCAAAGGAGCGAACTGTCCTGCTCCACCACAGCATCCCTCTCTCTGATAACCCTCTCTCTGATAACCGGAATCCTCTGGTCACCAATGCAACTAACAAACTCCTAGAAATCCAAGTCATCTTGTATTAAATGGAGATCTACAAGGCACCCTTGGTTCCCAGCTCTGAGTTAAGAAATAATCTCTATCAGCAACAGTTACTATGAAACTTTTCTCAGATTATTTGCCCCTCTTTGTCAGTTTGTGTATCAAAAGATGTCATTTTCTGATTTTTCTCTCAAATTCAAGGACTAACAACTGGTCTCATGTTTTCTGTGAACCACTATGTCCCACAGACTCATCTGATCTTGTCTAGCTGCCCCAAACTTGGGAGCACACACCTACAAGCAGACACTGGGCGAGAGGGAATCTGAAGAAGACAGGAATCTTGAGAAGATTTCTCTCAGAACCAGAGCCTGACAGATCCTGATGAGCATAATGCCATCATTTTGGAAAAACGAAAAGAGAAGACCCCGTGAAGGAGCAGAACTCCACTATCGCAGATGCTAGTCCTAATCTCTGTTAAGACTCAGGCAGGACTTCAGCACCCATTCCCTTGACTACAGGGTCACCTGTGTCAGGCAGGGTCTCCTGGGCACCTATGCGTCCTCTACCACGCATCTGGACAGGATTCTGGCTTCACTTGAGAGGATCTCAATTTCATTTATGAATAAAGCAAAAGAGTTCATAGAACCAGAAAAATCTGGTCTAAAATAATCAGATAAAAAGGTCTCTGTAATTTTCTATAAAGTGTATCACTGGCTATTTTCAAATCCAGATGCCTAATCTAGAGACTTTTCCAAACGACCTTCACTGGATTAGTTTAATTCTATGTTTCATCCCTGCCTTGTTTCTCTATGACGGTGATGTGGCAGTGTCCTCTGCCCCAGTAGAGCTGACCATCACCAGTGCTCCTGTTTATTCCATCCTCCCCACTGGCTAATGCCAGAGAAGGAAGCACCCAAAGTCATATCACTCCAGGTTTGATTCTGTAGCAATGCTTCAAGACCACTGTCAGGTTCAAAAGAGTAACTCAACTCCTGAGCAAACATGACTGTATTAAGTCAAAAAAGCAGAATTCAGAAGTTGGGAACAGGAAGATGTATGGAGACACACCTAGGCCATTAATTCATCAGTTGCCTTTTTAATATAGCAAATTAGTCTGTTTGAAGGTTCCATTGCCCACAAAACATTCCTCCTTTCTGTTACTCCCACAGCAAAGAAAAACATTCCACTTTGAGTGGGTCACTGTAGGGCACAGGATATAGTTCTAAAAGTCTCTAAGGAAGTCTATGCTTTGTTAATGTATCTCAAGGCCATTTTCCTTTTCCTTTACTGTGGCAAAAAGAAGTTGGAGACAAGTGTTTATGGAAAACCTACTATATGTTAAGTAGGAGAACTGCCAGATGCTGGACACCCAGGGGTAAGGCATTCCTTGCTGATGAGGAGAGCCCAGCAAGGTGGGAGAAGACAGATAGACCAATCACAGTTGCTTTATTAGTTGTATTAACAGTATTTGGAGAAGGGAAATGGAGGGAGCAATCTTAGTATGGCAAGTCAGGAAAAGCTGCAGGAATTTGAAGGATAAGAGTTTCAAGGTGAAGAGAAGACAAGGGCATTAAAAAAGTTGAGAAAGAAGATTAAAACTGAGTGAGAGGAGAAGAAAAAAGAAAAGGAACTCAAAATAAGTACTTCTAAACTGAGAGATTCCAATCTAGAAAGGTATCTTACCATGAACCCGTCTCTCTTTTAAACTAGGTCTGGAAAACCATCTGAAATTACTTTAGTTGCTGTCAGCAATGGTCTTTATTAATTGGTATCAATAGTACGCAACGGGGTAAGCAAATAGAAGAGCACAAGGAAGTAAACTGTTCACATCCAGACACTGAGATTCCAAATAATCCCTAAGTGTCCAGAAAAACTGAGAGCAAAAGACACAGAGCAATTATGTCATTTTTATTTCGTCAAATAAAAATATGAGGGAAAAAGTTATCATCTACTGTCACCATCACCATCATGCCATAAGATGAAGGACATTTAATTTCAAAACAAAACAAAACAAAACAAAAACCAAATTACTACTCAAAAAACTGCTGCAGAAAATTAACTGTAATTCCTATGGCCAGCAAGATAAGAATTTCAAGAAATCAGAGGTGCCAGAAAACCATGAAGGGCTTTGGGGTGGTATGCTGTAAAGACAAAACAATTCTTACTCGTTTGTAAGGGAAAACCACTTCCTGCTTTCTTTCCCAAGTTCACTATAGCTTTCAGGATCTCTCTGCACCTGCCCAAGAAGAGGAAAACCTAGGGCACACACTCCAGCTATGCCTCCCAGTACAGTGGCGACCACCATATGTGGCTGGTGAGCACCTGACACGTGGTCAGTCCAAACTGAGATGTGCTGTAAGCGCCAAATGCACAGAATTCCCAGACTTAATATAAAAAGAGTGTAAAATAGTTTATTAACATACTTTGATGTTGATTACGTGTTAACATGTACTATTTTGGATATATCAGGTTAAATTAAAAATATTAAAATTAATTTAGTCTTTTTTTTATACTTTTTAAACGTGGCTTCTAGAAAATTTAAATTTAGATGTACGGCTCACATGGTACTTCCATTGGGCAACACAGCTTCATATCTAACCTAAGATGAATAGAGATACATCTGCTGTACATTTAACCTTTCAGCAACTAAGCAACTAAGTACCTTAAGGACCTAAGGGACATATTTTACTGATGGCAAAACCTACTCTGAGAAGTCCTATTTGTCATGTTGGCATGACAGCAGCTAGTCAACCAACAACAACGGCAACCCAGTGCCAAGTGTGTGGCTCAAACGCTGCTGAGAAACATTCACCCTCACTTCAATCCTGCTATCTGAGCCCCACCATCCCACTGAAACTGTTCTTGTCAAAGTCACCAATGACCTTCACTGCCGCCAAATTCAATGGTAAATTCCAAATCTGCATTTCATTTAATCTCTCCGCAGCATCTGACATTGCTCAATGCTGCTCTTTTAAAGCATTTTCTTTACTTGGCCTTCCAGACACTACTCTCTTGGTCTGCTTCTACCTCTCTGATAGCTCCTTTTCACACTCCATATTTGATTTCTCCTATAACAGGAAAGGGTCCTCTCTTCCTCTTCCAATCTTTTGCAGTTGGAGAGTTTGCACCTCTCCTCTTCTGTAGCTATGTTAACTTATTAAGTGGTCTCATCTAGTTCCACAGCTTTGTAGACATTAATATACAACTGCCAACTCGACATTCCCCGTTGGATTTCAAAACGTACCTCAACTTACCATGTCTAAAACCAAACTCTTGATTTCACCCACTCACCAAGCCTGCTCCTCCCACATTCCCTACACACACCCCATCTCAGCAACTCCTGTCTTCTAGCAGCTCGGGCCAAAGCCATCATGATGCCTCTTTCATATCCCACGTCAGCAGATCTTATTGGTTCTGCTTTCAAAACAGACTCTGAATTTTCTCAACAATTCTGCTGCTGTGACCCTCCCCACCCCCGTCCAAATTACCAACATCCACTGAATGGACAGTAACAACAGCATCCTAATCAGTCAGTGTCTGTGCTTCCACTCTTGTCCCTACAGTTTATTTTACATACACATAGCAGCCAGAATGATCCTTTTAAAAATCAAGTTAGCCTCTACCCAACACCCTCACATGGCTTCCTATTTCAAGGTGATATCCACCATGGCCTACTAATCTCCCTGCTACCTCTGACCTCATCTCTTAATACTTTCCCCTTCACCCACTCCTTCACACAGGCCTCTATTGTTTCTCATTAAAACAAGCATGCTCCAGACTCAGGGCCTTTGCACCTCTGCCTGGAATGCACCTCTACTAGCTTCTGCACAGCTTGCTCTCTCACTTCCTTCAGATCCCTCTGCCTATCTTTATTTGACAGGTCTTCTCAAACTTTTGTTTTATTTTAATCTATAAAATGGTACCCCTGCCAGTCACTTTCTATGCCCCCAAACTTTTTTCTTCACTGTGTGTGTATAAAACATTATTTGTTGTTTATTGTTTACCTTTCTCCACTAGAAAGTAAGCTTTGTGGAGTCAGAATCTGAACTGGGTCTGTCTGAAAGTAGGGACACTATCCACATTCAAAACAAAAGCTAAGGCTGCCTTAGGCTTTCTTAGCAAGGGTGGTGGCAGCAGCTTCTCCAAGCACCTGCAACAGGTATGTGAAAGGAAGGCACTGTGTCCTCCCTTTACCACCTCTAATCCTCACCACACCTCTGAGATGTACAGCAGCCTGCTGCATGCTCAGAGGTTAAGTGACTTGCCTAAAGGCAATTACTTAATTAGTAAGTGACAGAACTGAATCCTCAACCTCAAAAGGAGAAAGCATAAGATTCAGAAAAGTGACTGGCGGTGGCCGCAGGAACTTACAAGGTAGGATAAAGGCTGACAGGTAACACCAACCTGCTCGCGTGGCCTGGGTTCCTAAGGAAGGACTATAGCAGCAACAGACCACAAGGAGCTGAATTCCAAAGTCCAGAGCTTAAATCTATGAAGAAGTACACACAAGGAAATAACTCTTCAGCAGAGAACAAATGTAGCAATTTACATATATTCCAGGCTGGAGGACCTCAGAAACTCTGTAACTACCATCTTGAGACAATGTATTTGTTCTGCTTTGAGTGACCCTTCAAAGGGTCTCCATTAGGGAGGAAGTCTATACAGCCCTTTACCTTAAAGGAGAGAACAGGCAGGGTGGGGGGTGGTAATAAGCCCTATCCCGTTAACTCTTAGAGGAAACAGCATATTAGTCCTCAGGGGAGCAAAAATAAGACCCCTCAGCCCAGTGGAACTCAAACTTTGGCACCAGAGACTGATGCTCCCATGAAAAGCTAATGCCTGGTGATTGGAAGTGGAGCTGAGGTGGTGATGCTAGTGCTGGGGAGCGGCTACAAGTCCGGATGAAGCTTCACTGGCTAGCCAGCTGCTCATCTCCTGCTGTCCGTGGCCTGGGGCTTGGGGACCCCTGCTTGGGCCAGTTTTAGGAACTTCGCATGCTAACTGGACAGAGGCCACACTGTCAGTGGCTGGAGAACAGGGAACAACGTTCCTTATACTCAGGGCAACAATACTCTCTGCTCCAACATCTGCCTTTGGGTGACACTTTATTTAACTCTCACCACCAGGCAATGCAGATTCATCCAATTTTACAAATGAGGAAAATGAAGGTAGACAGTGATCAGTCCAAAAGTCAGAACTGGCACTTAAAACTGAGCCTAGTCTTCTGACTTTTATTGCTGTGGATGGAGAAAGTGGGTCATGGACTGGCAGAGGTGACTTATCTATTCTTGCTACCTTTTGTAATGAAGACAGGAAGACTTCTCTCCCAAAGGAAGTATTAGGCACACAGACGGGGGAGGGGTGGGGGGGGAGAATTGGAACAAAGTCACTACACCTCTTCACCACCAGATTTTATTCAAACATCCAAGGGCGTGGTCATCAAAGGCAGGGGAGCAAACAATGTCTCCAGAGCCAAGGCAATAAAATAAATGGTTAAAACAAGAAGGGAAGAACACAACAGGTAGCAGATAGTAGGAGGGGGGCTGCAGAGGAGAGGAGAGCAACCAAGACCCAGGGCAAAGGTATTCAAATTCGATATTTAAAAAACAATGTGTATTTCCCCCAAAATCTTTAGGCCTAACACCCGAGGGCTGCCAGTCTACAACTACAGATGTAGAGATCCTAAAATAGGAGAGTTGTTAAATCTTCTCAAGAGATTGGAGCAAAAATTATCTCTTCTCACTAGCCAGTTTTTTTTCAACCAGCATCTCACTTGTGGTAACTGTTCTTGCATTGTCCTTCGGCTCTTGAGTTCAAGTTTCTTAGACATAAAATTTATCGGCTCATCATCTAGGCAACAGAAGCAGGAAGTCAATCCCAGGAGAAACAAATAACAATACTTCAAAGGAACTAGCAACTAAGCATACTAAAGCGGTTAACTAGTTAATTATCTGCTGAAAGGCAAAAGTAAACAAACTGCCCAAAAAGGTCCCTAAGAGTGAAGCCAACAGCCAGGGCTGGGACAGACCATGTGATCTCTCCCGACACTCGAAATAGTAGTTAGTATCTAACTCACTAGGTCACTGAGACTGGACAAAATAAAGAATAAAAAAATGCACTCCACCTGGGCTGTTAGTTCGCCCTCAAGATACTATCTTAAAAAAAGGGCCTCTTGGATTGGGGAGCTTGCAGGCTTATAGGCATTGTCTATTCACCAGTGAGACTTGCCACTTGGTGGCAGAAACAACTGACAGCTGGAGGAGCACATAAGCTTCTCTAAAAGGCCAGGGCATGAGGGATGGAATGTAGCTCTTGGGGTATATGAGAAGTGGTGACAGTCCTGACCTTTCCAGACTCAAGTCATAATTGTCCTGAACAATCTCATATGAGGATCATGACCCTGAAGAATGCAATTTTAACTGCACGTATTTATTATTCTTTTTAGAAAGGAATGACTGCTATTTCCTGTGTTCATTTTCTAAGGGAAAAAGCTCTGGGTAAGGATGACCTGTGAAGGGCATTTTGAAATGTCTTACCCTCAGGGATAAGATTCGTTACATACAGACCCCTGTGGGGATTTGTTGCTAATTGTGGCAATTAGCAACACTGGCAGTAGTTGGTTTTAACTATCTTTCCATCAACATCCTGCACAGAATTAGATGGTAAGGAGAAGTATGCTTGGCAGAAGCTAGCGGAGTTAAACACACTTGGGAAGAGAAATCTCTATGATTACTATTTTTAAAAAACCATTTCATTCTGTATTTTGGCCACAGAGATAAGTAGCTAAACTCAATTTTCTCCTAGGAAACCAACAAATCAGTAGTTGTCTTGACAGGAAAAATTTTGTGTTCCTGTGGGGAAAGTGCACAGGAAAGCATAGACTACAATACATCTTGTGAAGGATAGCCACCTGATACAGCCAGACACTGATGTTAACTGTGTGGGGGCCCCACCGTATTATAGCGGTGGAAACTGGAAAGAAAAGGCTGGCCCCAAGAATACGTTTGAGTCATCAAAACTAAAAAAGAGTATCTTTCCTCTTCCACGATTTTACCAAAAGCTTTAGAACGATATACTAAATTCTCTCCTATAACAGAAGGAAAAGCTAGAAGGCCTGTGACTGCCTAAATGTCCAGCCCCCAGCAACCATGGCAGGGCTCCTGAACAGCCAGAGCAGGCTGGGAACAGGCCCCCCATGCAGCCTCAATAAAAGAGCTGAGAGGTTACCAGTGAAAGGCTCATTATCCTCCTTTCTTTGAAACCACAATGAAACAGATCTTTTTCCAGGGTCCCAAGGACGGACTGCTTAGCACAATCATGTCTAAACTGGCCAAATGCTTTATAGAAAGCCCCCTCTGAGGACATCACATTCCCAAGCACTCAATTTTCCCAAAGGACCAGGACTCGCTTAGAAATGGCTCTTTCAGGCATGGTATACCTGGACTTGTACCACAAATCTTAAATGTCTTCTTTACAGACACATGAATCATCACCAGGTAGCCCTGAAATAACTTATCTGCCCACTACCCAAAGCCACTGTACGCATTTCATAATGACAGCTGTTATAGGTAGTGTGGAAAGCCTCAAAGTAAGGTGGTAGCTATGGTTCAGAGAAAGAGAAGTAAATCAAAGTTTTTATCTCTTAAATTAAACTCTATGTCACTACTCTGCTTAAAAAAAAAAAAAAAAATGGCTTCAAAGCTCTCCTCTGTTTTCAGGAAAAAGTCCAAGCTCCCAGAACCAAGTACAACAAGGCCCTTCTCGATCTGGCCCCTGCATACCTCTCTGGCCTCATCTCTTTCCACTCAGCCCTGCCAACCCCCTGCCCTCAAGCCAGGAGGAAATACGTAGCTCTCCCAATGCGGGACTCTTCTTTGGCTGCCTCTCTACCTATGTGCATTGGCCCTACACTCTACCTGCCCCTCCCAGACTTACTATTGCTTAATTCAACTGGTCCTTGGAATCTTAATTTAGGCATCATCTTTTCTACAAGACTGACTCCAGCTATGGTACTCCATCTATGCCTACTAAAAAAAAAAAAAAAAAAAAAAGTACTGCTTTACCTCTTTTTTTAAAAAAAGTACTGCTTTACCTGTTAGACTTCTCCACTGGACTGTACCCAGTGCCTGGTATATAGTAGGTACTCAATGTTTACGATGCCTTCCTACAGGCTTACATACTACCCAGCACTGCTGATGGGGTAATGGCCAGATGACTGCGACATAAATTTGAATTCTTAGTCCAGAAGACTAGTCATCCTTTATCTTACTTAAGATGTATTTTCTTCCAATTGTTACATGACTTGCCCTTGCAAAAAAGAATAAAAGGCAACTGATGCCAGGAAATTAGAGATTACTAATGCTTTATAATAACTACCAGTGCAATTTCATTTACGTACCATCTGCCTTTCCCTAGGACTGGGCTAGTTCACTACCAACAAGATGGACTAGGCTCTATACATGTCTAAACAACAAATGACTACAAAGCTTCAAACCACCAGAAACAGAGTGAATTGTTTATCTGACTTTGGGGGGAGCACAAAGAGATCTTACAATTACAAAATGCTCTATTTGTCCTTTGAGATGTGCTTAAGACAAATGACACAATTCAGAGTTTGAATCAACATTAACTCGATTTTACGTTTTTGATTCTCGCCAAGGCAGTATATTTTTAAAGAAGCATTTCCTTGGTGAAATGTTAAAATTTTTAAATTGTCCTTTGATTGGAGATTTAACTCCTTGGGAGAAAACAGGTAAAGGAACAATTTTCTCTTAGATAACCAAGCATTCACCATACTAACTAAAAGCAAAAAGCTGCCTATTTACAGAATATATGAGGTGTTTCTCAAAGTCAGTCTTCCCAGAATGATGCAATAGGGTTGTACTGAGTAGTCAGAAGATACACAGGAAACAGTGACCTCAGATGCACTGACATATAAGAGGGAAATTCTAGCATGTCAAAAATTTTTTGTGGTGGAAGACAGGGATCACCAAAAGCCTATTATTTTCACGGATTAGAACTGCCTCTGGACTACATAAATTTGAACGTTCACTTTAGCAACCAGTCAACTCCCATTTGCTAGCCCTCTTGCCATCCAGGATGTTTTTGTTTTTTTGCAAGGGGAGGAGGAGTAACTTAATGCTCATTACCATATATCGGTTCAGAGGCAGGGTAACCTGAAACTTAGACAAATATGCAACTGGCTACATCTGAAAGACATGTAGTCAGTTGATTTCTCAGCGATGTGGACACAGTGCTTCATCTCCTCCCTGGATCCCTTCCTTCAAAAGTGCACATTTACAAGACTCTTTGCAAAGTCTGAAAAAGGAATCATATTCAAGAATCATATTCAAATACAAGCCCAAGGTAAACATACTAAAAATGAAAGTTAATGCCAAACTCTCAAGTCTTTCACAAGTCCATAGATAGGAAGGCAGAAAAATGCTAGAGAATGAACCCAGCTTCCCCACTTACTATCTATGTAAACTTAAGCAAGGCAGGTTACTGCCCAAACTCAGCTTCCTTGTTTATAAAAGGGTAATGCCTCTCAAAGTTTCAATTAAAGATATATAAAGAAACTTGCATTTTGGTAGTTACTGCTCATTATGTCAATTAGGCAAGGTTTAGGTTCCATCTATGTACCTAGAACTTTTAAAAGAATAGTAGAATACTGGACAAGGATCAGAAAAATCAAAGTTAAACTTTACATTTCTGGGGTTTATTCAGCTTTAAAATGCAGTAGTGGGCTAGATGATCTCTAAGCAACTTATCTATTCTGAAAAACTAAAGTAATCTTCAATTTCTGAATCCTACATTCATATTTGTTTTCATCTTCTTACTACTTTAACATGAGAAACTCATGTCCCTTTGAAATACGTGAGGAAAAAGAAAGGCCAAGATGCTAAGAAATTTATCATTTGAGTCACATCCAAAATGTAGGCCAAGCTTTTTTGCAGGGGTGCCTGAATGATTCACTCATACTAGTGGTAGGCAACAGACGCCTCTACCGGAAATTTTGCATTCTCTGGCATAGAGTCACTGCTAAGCATGCTCACCGCCTCGCACACAGCAGACACTCAAAAGTATGTCTGTTGACTGAATAAATACCAAGATGACACCTGTTGCTTCCTATAAAATATTTCAACTGCTCTCAAGACAAAATCCAGGGAAGATGATCCACACATAACAACTGTACTAAATACCTTTTGAGCAAATTAATCCTTCAAATTCTCTATCATGCTAAATGGAAAAACAAACACCGTGAGAGAAGTGCTGAACTGCCAGAAAAAAACTCTGAAGTCAGTTTCAACATTCCTGCAGAGATACACCCACTTCTGCGAGGATCAATTTCTTGGCCTCTTCCAGAGCTGACAAGCACCCTCAAAGACGCTTGGGGATGAAACCCCAGTCCCTGTTCTACCCTTGGACAAGCATTCGTCTCTCCCCGCTCTATTCCCAACAATTAAACCTTTAAGGTGGATGTCACTCGAGCCAGCAACTGAACAGACACAAAATGGGAAGGCCAAAAAGACATCTCCCATCTTCACAAGGGTCACCATAGAACCACAGACTCTGAAAAGACCAAATTAATCACGAACCTCATAGAATTGGCCGTTCCGGCTTGGAATAAACTATTTTCTTACAGCTTCTGAAGGCAAATAAAAACTCCAAAAGCAAGTCGAACGGTCCGTTTCCCCCTGCACTCCCAGGAATGCGGCTACTTTATACCGTATATCGCACCCCTCCCCCGCTCGACCCCAGCGAGCAAACTCCGAGACCCTCCGGGATCAGATCGTTGGGTGGGTCCCAGGAGAAATGGACTGCCCGCTGGGCTTACGGTTGTTCTGGCAGGGTCCCCAGGAGACCCGCCTGCAACGGGCTCTCAGAATAAAACTGAAAAAGAAAAAAAACCCAGACTCGCCCACCGTGGCGGATGGCGCAAAGCGGTGGGGGATTTTAGTCGAGAGTTGAATAGCCCAAGACGATTCAATTTCCCTTCCTGCCACTCTCCGGAGCTGGGGCATGGCGCCCAGGTCCGCGCACCAACCCCGTAAATCCTCCTCGTCCCCCGACACACACACACGGCGTGCCGCTCGCTCCTTATCAGAGCACACGAACTTTAAAATGGTGCCTCGGACAGCGGGGGTCGGACGAGAAAGGAAGGCTCCAAGAAGCCCGGGGCGAGCGAATGGACGCGGGGGCCAGGATAGGAGGCCTTGGATAACGAGTGGGGCGACCCGAGTGACGCGCACGTCGTGGGGTGGAAGGAAGCGCACCGGGCAAAGGTGGAAGGAGAAATGGAACGCGGCCCCTTTAAGAGGCCTTCACAGCGCCCAGGGACTGGGGGCCTCTCCACCACCCCAGGACCGGCGTGTGGGGCCTTTCCTTGGGGAGAACCATCCCCAGACCCGCTCCCCGGAGGCTTCGCTCACGCCAGGTCCCGCCCGGCCCTGCCCCAGGGCGGCGGCTCCTCCTTACCCCGCTGTCTGCCGCCTCCTCCCAGCTCTCAGCGACCTCCTCATCTTCCATCTTACTCGCCGCTTCCCTCCTCCCCAACCCCCTCCCTGCGCCTGCGCCCTGATACGCGCCTCCGTCGCGGGCGCCGGCACGCAAGGCTTTACTCAATGGACCCCGCCCCCTGCCAAGCCCGGAAGAGGCTCCAGGCCAGGGCCCTAGATCGTCGAGGAAGCCATCTTGGAAGAGGGCAGAGAAGTTAAAGCTGCCATTTTTCTTAATGGCATCGTGTACTCTCATGTTGAATGAAGTCGAAATGAACCATCGTGTTAAGTGCGGGAAATGTGTCCTTTGAAACCATCTTTTCTAAAGGCAGGCAATTAATGAAAAAAGCTTTTTTTTAAGTAAGTCGTAGTTTTCATAAAGTGCGCATTATGTTTTTCTTTTTAATTCTGAAAACATTTATGCCTCAACAAAGGATGAAAAATAACTGCTGATGCAGAAAACATTTTATTATTTCTGATAGGGTGAAAATGGTTATAGTATTTCCTGCTTATAAAGCAGTATTCCAAGCAAATATTAACAATACTTTGTATCTTCTAACGTGAAGTAAAAACATTGCTATTAGTTGATAATGCACCTGAGCTGGACAACCAAAACTACTAAAGTTCTCCCGAGTCTTAATGACAAATACATTAGCATTACCTTAATAACGGAATTATGCGTTTTCCTAAAATTTCTGTTCTATTTTTCTCCAGGATAGAGGTAGAAACATTAAACTTTACAGTTTGACTTCAGGGGCTTCCCACTTAAACAAACTGTGATCTTATGCAAATTATTTAAGTTTTCTGTGCTTTAATTTACCCCAAATGAAAAGAAAAAGAGAATAATAATAATGATAATAGTAGTAGAAGTAGCTCTTCAAAAGTAGATTAAACAAGTTACTATACTGAAAAGCTTATTCTTGATCCATAGTGAGTTACCTATTACCATTATGGGGTGTCATGCCTGTATTAAGATTTATAATTCTCACCTCTCTGACTAGCTTTTTCTCCCAAATCACAAAAGCAGGGGAAAAAGTGAACACCATGTGTTTTTATTCTCACTGACATGTTACTGTAGGCCTCTCAGTATTAAAAACACGTCATTTAGTAGTTTTGCATTTGGTTGCTATAATCAAGTTATCTGAGTGGAACATTCTTTTTTTAGTATGTCATTAATTGTTCTGAAGGAACAGCTTCCTGTTGTGAAATTTTGCAATTTCTGTTCCTAATGATAATTATTATTATAAATTTCAGTCATGTGTTAAGTGTTACTAGTCTTTATTTAGAAGTTAAAGTGACATGCTTACTAATTCTCTGGTTTCATGACATCCAGTCTCTAAAATATCATTCATCTCTGGATCTGTCCTCAGTCTACTGTTCTTACCAAGATGCTCAAGGTATAAGTCACCCCCTGTATGCTAAAGACTTCCAAATTTGATTTGCAGCCTCGAACTGATTTGGTGTTTGATTTATACAGATAGACTTCTTACTGCCACCTTCACGTGGATATTCCACTAGCAGCTCAAATTCTCTAAGTCTGAAAGACCACAGCCTGACCAACTTTAAAGAATTTTGTCTTGTTCACTCACTGGAACGACAATTACTTTGAATACATTCTTCTGTGAACTATTCATTTAAGTGAATTATCTGCTGAGCCTTGGCAACAGCAAGGTGAGACTGTCTATCAGACGTTACCTAAATCTCTCTTGAATTGTGATTAGTTTTTCATAAATGTAACTGACTCGTGTTAGTTTTAGTCTTTGTAATTATAGCCTGTTACCAGCAGAGGGAGATAGTTTCTCACAATTTTGTTATATTTGGCAATGAGCCTTAACAAAGGAATTAGTTGGGCATTCCCGGGACTGAATTTTCTAGACTAGAAAGAGACATCTTGGAGATCGTCTGAAGATGTTACAAAGGAAATACGTTTTTTTTTCCACCAAATGAGTAATCTGGAAGCCAGCCCTAGTTAATCATATAGGCCCCTTGTGACTTTGGGCAAGTCCCTCCCTCATCTGTAGAATAAGGGGATGGGACTAAATAAGTTCTAAAATTGAGGAAGTGGTAGTTTCTTCCTCAAGGGGAAAGCCCCCCAAATTAAGGCAGTGGCATATGTTTAATATTCTTGTGAAAGTCATGTTTGGAGCTTAGAAACTTGCAGTCGGAACAGCAGGCATCTTTGATGCACCATACAAAACACTGATGTATGATGGGAATATAAGAGCAAAGCCCATAGTGAGAAAAGTTACCACATGATGCACAAGCTGAGGCTATGTGGACAGTTGCGTTAAGAAACAAATGGCAACTTACCAATGTAAAAATATACTTACCTTTTGATCCAACAACTGCATTTCTAGGAAGTTTCCCTAGATACATAGATACATTTGCACATATGCAAATAACAAAGTACAAGGATATTCACTGCTATTTCATTTATAATAAAAAAAGAATGGAAACAAATTAAATGCCTATCACTAGGAATAGAATACAATTTGCTAACAAAATTTAGATGATTCTAAATATACTGACACTAAATGACCCCAAAATTTAAAAAAGAATTTGTTTAAAATAAAAGCAAGGTACAGAGCAGTATGTATACTTTGCTGCTGTTTTTAGGTTTCTTTGTTTATGCATGTATATATGTGTTTGTATGTGCACGTTTGGAAAGATATTAGGAACTTGCAACAGTAGTCACTTAGATGGAGGAGAGAGGTTTACTAGGTAGCTAGGGAACTGGTAGGAGTAACTTCATTTTTATTATATGTCCTTTTGTACTTTTCGAATATTGTTCTATGTGAAAAGTTTACTTACTTATTCTAAATAAATACATACATAAGAATTTCAGGAATTGATTAGTGGATGGACTCTAGAGGAAAACTTTTCCTTTACACTTATTAAAGAGGGAACAGCCACCCCTCTCATTCTTGCCTCATCCCTTGTCTCCTCTCCAATTATGTACCAATAGGCCTTCATCCAGTAGAGAGATTATTCTAAAACACCATTTTCATCACATATCCTTCCTGACCCCAAATCTCCACCAACTAGGAGTTAATATCCAGTTTTCCTCCTGATATTCCAGACCATATATAAACTGACCTCAATCTTATCTCCTTCTGTTTGTCAGAAGCAACATTGTGTAGAGTTCAAGAGCATACACCTGGGTTCAAACCCTGCCTGTGACCACAGGTTGAGCTATTTAATTCCTGTGTGCTTCAAATTTATTATCTGCAAAATAAGCACAACAATGGCACCTACTTAGTAGTGCTTGGAACATAATAAGAGTACACAATAAACACCAACTGTGATTATTATTAATTTTGCTTTAATCATAATACTTTTATGTTTATCACAATTTATATCAGTTGATTTACTTTATTGTCAGTCTCTCATAGTAGACTGTAGGAGTCTTTCATGAGAGCAGGACTTGGTTAGTTTAAAATATATATATGTATATTACTATACATATCACATGGTTTGGCACATAGTAGGTGCTCACTAATATTTGTTGACTGAATGCCCTCTTTGTTGTCAAATTTCCAGTTCATTAACTGATTCATCAAATATTCAGTAAGTCCTAATTGTGTGCCAGTCTCTATATTAGATGAGAAAGCAGTGAACAAAACAGACAAAAATGCCTGCTGTCTTTGAGGTAGGAGATTCAGGGTGGAGTGGTTCTGTATCTGAACCTGTTCTAACATGATCCAGCAGTTCTAAACCTATCTGGGCATCAGAATCCCTAGGGAGTTTTTTAGAAAAGTCCAGGGGAAGGACAAAGTGGCCCCTGGAACCTACATTTTTACTTAATAACTGGTCTAGTGTTTCTAATATTAAGCTCTACAAGATATTTTGGGGTGTGGTGGAATTGGTCACAAGTTCTGTGACAATTTTTAAGTTTGGGGTTTTTAATGACATGATTTCAATAGTTCATCAGTTATAATTGCCAGGTTTCTCTTTGGCAGTGACATTTCTTTTCTAACTGAAACACTTGAGTTTCCTAAATCAGTGCTTTTCATAATGGAATTCCATGAGGTATTCCCAAGGGCTTCTGCATTATTCAAGTTTGAGGAACATGGATCTAGTGATTTCTAGAGTGAGGATGACCCAAGTCTGCTGTCCAATACCACCTTGTCCTTAAACTTGATACAGGACTTGGGTTCTGATCCAGCCCTGTGTCCCAAGAGATATCCCAGAAGGATATCACTTTATTCTAGGGTATTGGGCTGGCACCTCAAAGTTCCTTTGGTTTTGGTTTTCAACGCAAATGGCGAAGTTGGAAACCCTTGAGCTCTGTATCTCTGGCATTTCCTTAAATCACATGCTGTTTGGATGAGTTCATGAAGGTTCTCACCTACACAACAGGTTGCTCCCTTGAAAGGGGGACTCTGCCGGCCCCCACCACCTAGCCTGGTGGTAGTGATAGTGGCAAGTACAGGAGTTTGAGAATGAGATACGCCTGAGTTCAAATCCAACCCTGCCTCCTCTGTGCCAAGATGTGTGGCCTTTGGAAAATGACTAATACTTCTCTGCGCCTTTTTCCCTCATCTGAAAAATGGAGCTAGTAATAAATCACACAGTGGTTGCTACCGTTAGGGGAGGCGTCGCTTGCACAACCAACGCACTGAGTTTCCCTCCTTCAGTTGACATCCAAGAGCACTTCCAACCGCCGCAGTCCTTCCCGGTGCTCATTGGGCCTCCGGGGGCACGAACGAGTTAACTCCTGGCCAAACGTCTATCATAGTCTCAAGCCAATTGTCCCGGGCACTGCGAAGGAGGGTGACTGCAGACCTAAGGTCGGTTGTACTCAAGTAAGGCAGGTGCCGAAGCGCGACGTTTCTTCACTCCAGCTTCGTTCCCCGGAGCCTCGTTCCAACCTCGGGAGAGCCTCCGCCCGAGACCACGCCCCTTCCCCAAATGGCACCGCCCCCCGGGCGCCCCGCGCGGGCCCGCCGAGCTGACGTGTGCGTGCGCGCGCGTCCCCTGCGCCGGGCCCGGCGCATGCGCGTTCCGCGCTGTCTTCTCCTGGCCAGAGCTAGCAGCGGCGGCGGTGTTTGAGTGGAGGAAGATGGCGGCTCCAGACTGCTCGGGGTCCCGCCAGCTGTGAGGAACCCCGAGTGCGGCAAGCGCGGCCTGAGGCGGAGCGCCTCTGCTCTGGCCCTGTCCCGGCTCCCTCACCGTTGTCGTCAGCGGAGCTAACCCGAGAGCGTGGCGTGGGCTGGGCCAGGTGAGGTCTCTCCCGCTCCTGGGGCCGCGGTGGGGACCTGGCGCCTCCTGCCCTTTATGCCCCGGGCCCGCAGCGGGCAGTGGGCGCCCTGGGCTCGGCTTAGGCCCTGCACTCCGCTCGGGGTTTCGTGCCGGCTGGCCTGGAGACCTTGCTTTCGTCATCCTCGGCCTCCCTGGGCTAGGCAGGGAGGAGGAGAGCCCCTTTTCAGCCAGCCCTTGGGATGGGAGTGCACCCGGCTCATCTGCTCAAGCAGGGTGGTTCTCGTCCCCTCACCGGGGCCACGAAAAGGGTGTTTGACCAGGGCAAGGATGTCTGTAAAGATGTCAGGTAGCCTTTCCCCGCCCCCGAATCTTTAACGCCTTGAGAGAGAAGCCGGAGTCCGGTGCCCTCCGAAATTGGGGCTGCGGCCAGGGGCCAGCATCTCTGAAGCTGCAGCTGCAAAGGGAAGATTTTGGAATTGGCTTAAAAATAAAACACAAGCAGCCTTTCCCTACCCTTTAGCTTTTTGAGTCTTCTCCCAGCGAAGTGAGAACTGTGGATCTCCTTGGTTCAGACAGTAATCCACGTTGTGACTCTGGAAGCCTTCTGAGAATTGTTTGTACAGAAGGAACAGTGGAGGGTGGGAATGAATTTGTAAATGAAGAAAAAATTGTACCATCTTGATAGTCTCTGCAGAGTAAGTTCGGTGCTAATGAACTCTTTCGTTTGAAACCTTTGGATTGTTAAGATTCGGAATAGCCAATTGCTTTTATCTATACAATCTCCTGAATATTATTAAGAAAATAAAAGCTTCATTTCTTAATTGCCAAAGCTTTTGGACTTTTCTGTGGTAGGATTCTGATTGCTCTGGATGAAGATTCAGACACGTTACTAGTTCTCACTGCTGGCAGTGACATGGTACTATGTTTGTTCCTTTCTGAGAACAACTTTTTTATTCAAATGTTGTTCAGATGCTAATTTAGAGACTGATTTCCTTGCTCTAACATAGGGAAGCTCGTTTGAAGCTTTGTGGTCTTTATCTTGAGCAATGATGGCTTCGTTTGGAATTGTGCTATGGGGAATTGTAGAAGTGATAGCTTTAGGTTGGACGTACCAAATACCTTTTGTAACCTCAATTTGTTTTACTTGTGCTTAGGAATGATGACATCATGGGTTTAAAGGGACAAGAAAAATTTGAGAGGAAATACCGTTATTTACAATTGAACATTTAAAATTCAATTTGTAGCTTTTACCGTGATTAGTGATGCTCTGTCAAATTTCTAACTTAGAGCATATTCATGTGTATAATCTGATTGGGGTCTTTTCATTTGTATGTTGTTATTTTATACTCTGTAACTGTTTGCTTTTAACAAGCCAGGTATAGATATATTACTCAATCTACATTGATCCATGGACATTCTATTTCAGAAAAGCTTTTAATTGTTAAAATGACAACTGTTTAGTTTAATGTTAGCTAATTCTTTGACCATTTTTTCCTTTTCTTAAAGCCATTTCCATGAGATTTGTAGATTTCTTTATTGCCTTTGCTAAGGACATAAACCTGAGCCACAACTCTGTCGTAGAAAATTGGAGAGCCACACTATATTTCAATTTGCTAATTATGAGGAGTCTCAAAATTAATGCAGTAAAACATCCTAGTGATTTGACATTATGCCTTGCATGTGTTGCATTGTTGTGCTAAATCATCATCAGGTATTGATGCAACTTGATGACATCCATGACATCATTCACTCCAGCATTTTGCCTTTTGTAATAATTCTTTACCTTTTCAGAGTCACAAAAGGAAAAAGAGCAGGAAAAATAGCTTAGGATGCTGCTTAAATCTGATTTCTAGAACCTTAACTTAACACTGCTTTGTGTAGTTAGAACCCTTCTGTAAAATTCAGAGCTACGTGTTTCCTACCTATTATGAAGAGCAAGTATAGAAAATGCTAGCAGAACCTCTGGGTTTTACAATGGTATTGAGGTCCCAAGGAGCAGTTATCAAAAAGATGAACGAATAGGGATGATCTTCATGATTTTCAGGGTTATTGAGGTCAGTGAAATAACAACTCTTTATAAAACCAGAATCCACTTGGTTAAATAATGTCCTTTCCATTTTACAAGATTGTTGTTTGAATGGAAAGAGGTACCGTTAGTGAAAGTGCTGTGTAGCAAGAAAGGTAAATGTAAGCTTGATTATTCAGTCATCAATTTTATGAAAACAACTATCTAGGGCCCTCTGTGTGCTGGGCATTTTGGGAAGTAGGTACTAATGATTCTAAGACAAAACAGTTTTTGGTCTCAGTTTCCTACAGTCTTGTTGGGGAACCAGACAAGGAAACCAGTTAAGTACTGTGTATTGTAGTGTAAGAAGTGCACTGAATCCAGCCAAGAGAGAGTCGGGGAAGGCATCTCAGTGCCAGGTTAGCTTTCCTCAACCTTTCTTATTATTCTGCAGAAAAATTGATTTTTGTGAGTGACTTGCTTTTTATAAAAACTTAAAAAATTCTTTATCATGAGTTCTTTTCTCTTTTTATTCATTCACTGTCATGACACTTCCCACACAGTATGCCCCAGTTATGGTTTCTGCATTCTCACAAATCCAAGAGTCTTGGGAGAACCTTTCTGAGTGAGTCATACACACAGGCAACTAATGCAAACATTGTAGCTGCAATTAAAATATCTCTGATTACTGAGTGCTGATGCTTTTGTTTTTGTTTTGTAAACTGTCATGAGAAGCGCTGTATGATTTTAATTTGATCACATTTTGTTAATACATGTTTAGTTGTCAGTTGCTTAGAATGTTGACTATAAGTGGTTATTAGTACTGTCTCCTTTCTCCCAATAATAAAATGAGAAGGTCTTTTTCCTTTTTGGGTGAAACTGACAGGTTAAGCCAGAACTAAATTATTTTATAGAATCTGTTTTTGTGGTTGAATTTGCTTAGCATCTCTGGTATTGAACTTCTGTATCCCAGTACAGGTTCCTCAAAATTCCTGTGGTATTTTATAATTAATTTTTATGTTGTTTTCCACATTGCAAAAATGTTCTGAGTTTTTGGATTGAGTAGAATCTTTAAGTGGTGCAGTATTAGTTGAACATGTACAATCTGTGTCTTAACTGAAAATGAATGCTTTAAGGTTGTGGTTGCCAGAAATATGAAGGTGATGTGTTTGTTCATCTTCTATATTATGACAGGTTGTTACATGCAGAAAGATACGACCTACAGACAAGTCATTTAAAAATCGCCCAGTATTAAGCTCAGAATACAGCTTACTTTTAAAATTGTGTCTTGTAACATTCTTTTACATGTCTTGTAAAATTACAACTTAGTGGTACTCCTGTAGTTTAATTTTGCATTTCCCTACTCGTGCATGTATTGGATAGCAAATTTACTTTGAATTTTGATTTTTTTCTGTATTTCTACTTTTTAATTTGTAAAGTTTCCTCTCAAGTTTTTTTCATTTTTTTCCAGTGTGGCTGTTCTGTTTTGCTTCAAAGTTGGAAGTATCTTATGGTGCTTTGATACTTGTTTATGTATATAAATCTGATAAATGTATAGATTTTATATAAAGCAACAGTTACTTGAAAATTTTCATTACTTTGGACAGTAACTTATTTTCTCTTGTCCTCTAGTAATATATATTTGAGGTAGTTTATTTAACTTCTATAAAGGCAAACAAGTTTTAGTTTAAGTGGATAATATTCCCTTAGGATATTTTAATATTTAAGATACTTTTCAATTTTAGCTACTTTCAGCAATTCACTAATATGGCAAACTCTTCCAAATTTGTTTTCTTTATTCTCATTTTAAGTGTTTAATTTGTGTTACTATTTGAAAAACAAGGAGTCTTTTCCAGAGTGAACCTCTTGGTGTAGTGTTTGGACAAAGATTGATGTTAATTATGAATTCATCAATACAGTTTTAACTAAATGTTGCTGCACCCATTTGCTGGTTTTTCAATGGAAGTCAAAAGAAAATGGAGTTATCCATTTATTTCAGTATGTTCTGAAGGAACATTGTCTTGTCTTGGGATCAGGCATATTGTGTTTGCATTGTTTTGCAGGACTGCTTTCTTAGCTTTTGTTTTGCAATACTTAATAACATCTTTCTAAACAGATCCTTTGGTCTAGTCAAGATCAACCAGGCTGCTCTCTTCTTTAGTATCTAAAGTTTTAAAGTTCCTGTGGATACTTCAAATTTTGATTTGTCTGTCTTCCTTACCTGTCTCCTTTTTCTCAGTAAATGCTGTTCTGTCTTCCAGAAGTGTGTTTCATAAATCATAGTGGAGTTTTGGAATATAATTCTCCATAGATACGCATGATGACAAGTGGGTTAGAATTTTGCATTTTATTTAACTTGAAAGTAACTTACTGGTAGTGAAATCTTGAGGCATTATGCTAGGTGAAATAAGCCAGACATAAAAGAACAAATATTGTGTGATTACACTTATGTGAGGTACCTAGAGAAGTCTAATTCATAGAGACCGAGATAGAATGGTAGTTGCCAGAGGAGAGGAGGGAATGGGGAGTTAGTGTTTAATGAATGTAGACTTTCAGTTTGTGGTGATGACGGAGTTCTAGAGATGGTTGGTGGAGATAGTTCCACAACAAAGTGAATGTACTTAATGCCATTGAACTGCATATTTAAAAATGGTTAAATGGCAAACTATATCTATATTATGTATATATGACCACAAATTTTAGAAGATAGCCTAATATTTTACTATGCTCTATGAGCTGGATTGAAAACCATTTATTTTAACAAAGTAATTAAAATAGGCTTTGTCCTCAGGTAGACCCAGGCTCATACCCTAGTTCTGTTTAAGTTTTTTCATCTATAAAGTGAGGCTAGTGATGCCTATCCTATGCTGTGGGACAATTAAATATGAAAATGCATGTGAACATCCCTGATAGCATAACACATAGTAAATACTCAAATCTTAAACATTATTATTGTTTTTATGGAACATTAAAACTGGGACAAGGTGAACTTACCTCCTAGTTTCCTTATAGTGTATAGTGCCCGTGGCACACCTGTCTTGCAGCAGGAATACATATTTTTCCCCCCTGTGTTATCTTTTAACTTCGTTTGGAGAACTGGGTTTACTCATGGCTTCATTTGACACCCCTGATCTGATGTCTCTTAGATCCATCTAGATGCGATCTTTCTTTTATGCCTCTTGGTTTTCCAGGGATTTTATAGGGCATATCCTCTGACTGAACTGTACAAGTGTTCACAACTGTGGAGTCCAGTATTTCATCTCCTTCCTTAAGAAAAAAACCTTCAACAACCAAGTTTCCTTTTTAACATTCTTATTTCTGTAGATAGACTAACTTTATTCTGGTCTGGTAGACTGTAAAACTGGGAATCATTTTTTTAATACTCTTTTTTATCTTTTGTATCCTGCCATCTAGTTCTGTATTATCTTCATAGGTATCCCTCATATTTCTCTGTTACTCGTCATATTTGCTGTCATGACTCTAGCCAGGCTTTTATGAGCTGAAGGCAGACTGAATTAGTGTTATAGTTCTTAGCTGGTCTTGTTGTCAGTACTCTGCTATTTGCTAGTTGTGTTATCTCAGTCTCTTTCATTTCCAAAATAGAAATTACAATTCCTACCTCATGGCATACATGTAAAACATTCAACTAAATGCCTAACATATGGCCAACACTCAAACAGTAGCTATCATTTGAGTTTTTCTTCTTGGTAATCTTTGCAAATGGTTAAGATTGAGGTGACATTATTATGACAGACCAGTCTTAAAGGAATACTGTCTGAATGTTTCTCTTGATGAAGAACCTGGGATAACTCATTATTGCCTAGCTCCTGTACTTATTTTTGAAGCTTTCCATATGGCCCTCATTGTACATTTTCAGCATTATTTCCATAGCACCCATCATGCAGTCTTTTCAAGTCAGGATAGTCTCACTGCCTCCTGTATATAACATGTCTGTTTGTACACTGGAACACGCATCTTCCTAGGGAGGAGGCCTTTTTTTTTTTTTTTTCATTTAACTACCCTGTCCAGCTCTGTAGACTATCTCCTGTATACACTAACGTTGAACCACTGTAGCCCTTGCACAGTTAGGTTAAAGTTTGACCCTAAAATTATATGCTAATTATTTCCTGCCAGATAGCCTTAAAAATTTATATCATGCAATATAATTCATATATAACATTCTTAGTGCCTTATAGGCACATTTTATACTTACATATTAGGCACTCAAACATTTGTTCGGCATATACTGCAGGTCCTTGACATTTTGTTAGGCGTCATTTCCTTATAATTTTGATGAGATGCTGTAGGAGCTTTAACTCTTGTTTATACCATTAGCCTATAGTAAATTTGGTTTTGCTATATGTTGTTTTGCTTAAAATTACATAACCTATCGATGACATTAGGTAGGACTTACTGTACTTTTGATTCTTATGGGTTGATGTTCCTTGTGAGCTTTTTTGAAGTATCACCTGACCCCAAGTGTTTGTTGAATTTTTCCTGCCTTTTTGTTTGTTGGTCCATTCACTCAACAAACATTTATTGAATGCAACTAAGTGCTAGATAGACATGGTTCAAAGTGTGAGGGATACAGTAGTTAAAAATAGGCAAGGTCTCTAATTTCCTAGATCTTATTTTGAGATTGGAGAAAGTAATTAATGAATGAACAAAATTTTAGATGGTAATAAGTACTACAAAGAAAATAAAGTGATGTGATAATGACATGAGGCAGAAAGGGAAGACTAATAACAGTCATGTGCCGTTTAACAACGGGAATACATTCTGAGTAACACATTCTTAGGCAATTTTGTCATTGTGTGAATATCTTAGAGTGTGTTTACATACCGAATGGTATGGCCTATTACACATCTAGGCTATATGGTATACCACCGTCATATACATGGTCTGTCCCTGACAGAAATGTCATTACACAGTGTGTGGCTGGAATTGAAATTGGGTAGTTTAGAGAGGGTCTCAGTGACAAGGTGATGCTCAGGCTGAAAGATAAACAAGGCAGGATGTTTAGTGCTAAGGAACAGCAAGTGCAAAGGACCGAAGTAGGAACCAGGACCCGATCAGGATTCCCAAATTGCTTTTGGTTGTTATTTAGCTTTTGCTTCTTAATCTAAAACAATCCTCCTCCCCACCTTTTTCTTTTCCTCAGTTACATTAACTTTTTGAAGAGACTGGGCTAGATTTCTGATAGACTCTTCCACATTCATGATTTGTCTCAATCTTTCCTTGTGTCATTTAACTCTTTATTCTCTTTTGAGGCAAGTCTAAAGGTTTGATCATATCCATATTTGCAATCTTTTGTGACACTGTTTACTCATATCACATTTGATGTCATGTTTTTCCATTATTATGATGTTAAATTTGATCACTTGATTAACGTGACAGTCCTAGATCTTTCCATCATAAGGGTTTCCCTTTACAGGGATTAAGTAATCTGTGGAGCAGTTTAGCACAATATAGTTACTCTATTCCTCAACCATCTTTTACCTGTTGGTTTTGGCATCCTTTACTGATCCTTGCCTCAATCAGTTTTTTCATTGGAGGTTGCAAAATATAAGTAGAAATGAAATTTTTTTATTCTCTTACAGCATCTTGTCAAAATGTATTAGGCTCTTTGAAGAATATGTGGTATTTAAGTGAGGAAGATGGCTACATATGTAAACATTTGATAGGAATATTGTGGGATAGAGTATTTCGAATTCTCCTTGCTGAAACACCATTTTCATCGTACTTCACATTCATTCAAACTTAGTGAATTACTTCCTAGAGACTTCAAAACAGATTGATGGGGCCCAGGACTGGAGTCAGAGAAGTTAGATGTTAGATAGGTGTTCGCTGCAGTACTTTAAGTCTGGATAACAATGACCAGCATCATAGCAGTGGTAATAACAATAAAGGGAAGGACATTTTGAAGAATGAGCTAATAGGAGGACATGAAAGTCTATATGCAAGAAACCATGTAAAGGAACATGCTACAGTTATGTTTTTGAGGATGATTTTAAAATAATTTCAATGATTGATTTATACTATCTCTTTAAAAAGTAGAGTCATTTTCTTTTTCTGTGTAATCATAGGCAAATTAAATTTATCTGAGCCCTCAACTTGATTGGTAATTTTGAATTATATTTTATCTTTATTCTTTTGTCATTAATCCATTCCATTCATTTATCTTTTGTCTACTACTTCCTAATTACTGAAGGCAGTACAGACATGAATTAGACATATAACCCATACTGACTAGAAAGACAAGTACCTGATTATTATATATGTCAGAAAGCAAGAAGGAAATACTAAGGGAATTCAGCATAAGAAATTCCTTCTAGTTAGAGATATCAGGGAAGATTTTCTGAGTAGGTGGTGCTTGAACCAGCTTGAAAAAAGGCCAATTTGTACATATAAAATTGTATCTCAGAGTACCAAAAGCAAAGGATTATGTAGGTAGGAAGAGGCTCTATCAAGATTCAATTTGGCTAAATGATAGAGGACTAGACTGGAATAGGGAGAGGCATACAAAAAGTGAGGTTAGACCCAGATTGTGGAAACTTTTCAAAGAATTATACAGAATTACCTTGAGATCCAGCAATTCCATTTCTGGTTATATCACCGAAAGAATTAAGAGCAGGAGCTCAAACAGGTATTTGTATCAGTGTTCATAGTAGAATATTCACAATAGCCAGAAGGCGAAAACAACCAATATCCTTTGGTAGATAAATGGATAAAGAAAATGAGGTATATATGTGTAGGGTGGAATAGTATTCAGTCTTGAAAAGGAATGAAATTCTGATATATACTACAGCATGGATGAATCTTAACGAATTTATGTTAAGTGAAATTAGCCAGCCAAAAAAAGAGCAAGTATTTTATGATTCTACTTATATGAGGTACCTAGAGTAGTCTAGCTCATAGAGACAGAAGCTAAAGAAGGGAGGGTGGGGAGTTAGTGTTTAATGGGTATAGAGTTTCTATTTGAGATGATGAAAAGGTTCTGGAGATGGATCATATTTATGGTTGTACAGTGTGCATACACTTAATACCATTGAAATGTATACTTTAAAATGATTAAAATGTTAAATTTTATGTGATATATATTTTATTACAATAAAAAATAAAATGCAGTGCTAAGGACCTTGAATATTAAAGAATAGGTATTGAGGAATCAGTGAAAGCTTTCAATCCATATTTGTACTGTAAAGATTAATCCTTAAGCAAAATAAAGGGTAGATTGGAGAAGGAAGAAGTGAGCAGTGTGAAATGCAATTAATCCTCTGTAATGCAGTAGTTTCTTTAAGAGGTGATTTGGCCTGATGGGCAGCAGTGGAAAGAATTGGGAGGAACGGTGAATGTGAGAGAAATTTGACAAAAGGAAGAGTAAAAGATGACTCCTAGGCTTTGAGTCGGGTAAGCAGGGAGATAAGCGGATGGCTGGGAAAATGTTCAGTATGAATTAGGTGTCATCTGTCCAGAAGGCAATTGAAAATAGGAAAATGAGGAGATGTAGTTCAGGAGAATCAGGCCTAGAGATGAGTTTTGGATTAATTAATCTGTCCATCCACCCACCCATCTGCCCGTTCCTCCCCCCCCCCATCCTTTTGAACAAATAAATGTTTAATTGAATCTGCCTTTGCCAGGTGTAGTAAATGAACACATTAGTCTTTAACCTCACAATCCAATGAGCATTCTCTTGGCAGTTATATTTGAAACTGTGTGTTTGCCTATGGAGAAGGTGTAGCAAGGAAAGAGAAGGCAAAGTGGAATTTCAGGGGCTGCCTCCACATTTAGTATATGAAAAAATTAAAGGAACCTCCGAATGAAGGGCCAGAGACAGTAGAAACCAAGGGAGATGTACAATGATCCAAAATTAAACTGAATTTGAGGAATCAAAATAGTGGTGACAGATAAAGCTGGAAAATTTCAGAAATTTGTTCTTTAAAATAAATTTAAGATTTGCTTTTCACTTCACTTTGTCCACAGGAGTGATGACAGTATGATCGTAAATTTCTTTTTGTGCCATTTTTCATATTTTTTGATCCATACTGATTGAGATTGAATTACATTAGTGGGCCAGTCAGCTGTGCTTTCAGCTTTGGATTTCTGCTGTTATCTGCAGAAATTCCCACTTGGAATTTTTGTCCTTAGTTTTTACCTAAAAATAAAATACTGTCTTCGATTTAAATTGGCCTGGCTCATAATTCATTTCTTTTTTATTATGGCAAAATATACATATCATAAAAATAACCATTTAGCCATTTTTAAGTGTATGGTTCAGTAGCATTAAGTATACAAGTATCCAAAGGCGGTTGGTTTCAGGACCCCTGAGGATTCTAAAATCCAAAGATGCTTAAGTCCCTTCTATAAAATGGTTAGCTATTTGCCAAGAATCCACATACATCATCCCTTATACTTTAAGTCATCCCTAGATTACTATAATACTTAATACAATGTAAAAGCTTTGTAAAGAGTTGTTATACTGTATTTATGGAATAATGACAAAGTAAAAGTCTATGCAATGTTCAATATAGACTAAACCATTGTAGACCTAACTACATAGTACACATAAGCAACAACCTTTTTTTTTTTTAATATCTTCCATCTGTAGTTCATTGAATCCGTGGATGTGGAACTCATGGATACAGAGGGCCAATTGTCTTCACATTCTTATGTAAATGATAATACATTTCTTTCTAATTAAAAAACAAACTTCATTCCTAGCAATTTTTTCATCTTACTCACATATAAAATTGATTATTTCTTTAATTTCACTGTAATATTTAACTTAATTAAATTGAATTACCTAATAGAGTGATTCAAGAATATTTTCCTACTTTCTTTAAAAAAAAAAGAAATACAATGTTTTATATAACATTTTACAGAAAAATAGTTTTAGGGGCAATAAATTTTTTTTAACTTCATCTTACTTTATCAAGTTTGTTGTTTTGCCATATTTGCACCAGAATTTTTTTTTAAGTAAAATATAAAACACAGGTAACAGTTGAAACCATATGTGTTCCCCTTGTAATCTCAATTGCCTTTCTCTCTCTCTAAAATAACCAAAATAAATTTGGTGTTTATCATCCCATGCATGTTTGTATATTTTACTATATATTTACATATTCATAACACTATACATTGATAGTATTGTTATGCAGGTGTTTACTTACTATAAATGACAACTTATTTTTAAATGATCAATATTATACAAATTAGATTCTATTTTACGAAATCATTTTTGTGAATGTAAAAAATGAGTTGAAGCATGTCTTTACTAATGTACATCTTTTTATTTCACTAACAACTTCCCTTTTTAAGTCTAAAGTTAATGTAGCTTGCTTTAAACAAAGTATACATTTTAGAAAATGAAATACACATTAATTTATTTCATGAATTTAATGAAAGTGTATTTATTAATACTGCAACTAATTTTAGGATAACTACTGCTCCTAAACCAACAGAGGAGGCTCAGCAATGTAAAAAACTGTCAGTGTCAATTCTGACTGGAAAACTATTGAAAATTTAATTCAGAAGTAGGATAAATAGAATAGTCCTAGTGATTCCATCTTTACATATAAATGACTACATCTCGATTATTATAAATTTGATATTCATACCACTGCAAGTGAATGTTATTAATAATAAAATTCTTTATAATATCTAAATCGTAAGCCTTTCCCTCTAATCCTGTCACCTGTACATATATGTGTGGTTTTGAATTTCTTTATAAATCATTTTCTAGTAGGCAACAAAAATTCGTAGAATTTGGTGCAATTATGTTGTTTGGAATCTGAAAAGTAGTATTTTCCCTTCAGTTCTTTAAGTTTACAGGTAACTCCTGGTTCTGGCCATAGCACTTTGTAAGTAAGAAGTAATACTGAAGATAATTATGCTAATCTACTGCTTTAGTTAAGTAGGCTTTCTTTATAAAATTAAAATAAACACTGAAATATAACTAGGCTTCCCTCAGTTACTGCTGCATTTTATAAAAAGTGATGTAAAGAGAACTTGTGGCTAAGCTGATTTTAAAAGAAAGTTTTCTTAGTTTTAGGTTTTTTGAATTGGAATACTTAGTCAAGCAGTCAACAGTGGGTCATTTTGGAGGAAAATAAGAAAGAAGAATATTTTTCTAGTATAAAATAAGCAGATGAGCATTAGTATAAATAAAATGCCTAGGTTTAGTTACTTTATCAGTAAAATATAGTTTATACTAATTCTTCATAAAAGACCATAATTAGAAGATTGTTTTTGGAAATTTAAAAGAAAATACTTCTTTTTTTATTACATACAAAGTGTTCTACTCCACTCAGAAGGCAGAAATACTTGTACAAAGTAACAAATTAACAAAGTGAAATGAGATTGTAAAATTATTTGGAAATCAAGAAATAGATACTTATTACATGATGAAAAATAGTTTCAGGAAATTTTAGAGATAGCAGCAAGAGATTTTAAACTGTGGGATTATACTTGACATTAAAAAGATTACAGAATATATAAACTCCTGAGTCACAAGATATTTCTATTTTTGAGGAACTTCCATACTGTATTCCATAGTGGCTGCACCAGTTTGCAGTCCCATCAGTGCCTGAGGGTTCCCTTTTCTCCACATCCTCACTAACACTTATTTGTAATTTTATTGATAACAGCCATTCTGACAGGTGTGAGGTGATATCTCATTGTGATTTTAATTTGTATTTTTCTGATGAATAGTGACATTGAGCATCTATTCATAATTCTACTGGCCATCTGTACATCCTCTTTGGAGAAATGTCTATCAGGTCCTCTGCCCATTTTTAAATCAGATTATTTGGAGTTGTTTGTTTTGTCTTATTTAGGTTTGTTTTTTGGTGTTACATGAGTTCTTTATATATTTTGGGTATTAACCCCTTATCAAACATATCGGTGGTGAATTATCTTCTCTCATTTGGTAGGTTGTCTTTTCCATTTGTTGATGGTTTCCTTTGCTGTACAAAAACTTTTTAGTTTAATGCAGCCCTGTTTGTCTGTTCTTTTCATTTGTTTCTCTTGCCTGAGGAGATATATCCAAAAAATTATTATTAAGAGCAGTGTCAGAGTTTATTGCCTATGTTTTCTTCCAGGAGTTCTAGTTTCAAGAGTTACATTTACATCTTAAATCTATTTTGAGTTTATTCTTGTATATGGTGTAAGAAAGTGTATCTACCCAGTTTTCCCAACTCCATTTATTAAAGAGACTTGTCTTTACTCCATTGTATATTCTTGCCTCCTTTGTCATAATTTAATTGAACACATAGGCTTGGATTTATCCCTGGGCTCTCCATTCTGTTTCATTGATCTGTGTCTTTATATGCTAGTACCATGCTGTTTTGATTACTATAGCCTTGTAGTATAGTTTGATATTAGGCAGCATGATACCTCTAACTTTGTTCTTAAAATTGCTTTGGCTCTTTGGGTCTTTTGTTGTTCCATATTCCTTTTAGGATTATTTGTTCTAGTTCTTTGAAAAATACCATTAGTATTTCAATAGTGATTGCATTGAATCTGTAGATTGCTTGGGTAGTATGGACATTTTAAAGATGTTAATCCTTCCTATCCATGAGCTTGGTTTATGCTTCCATTTCTTTGTATCTTCGAATTCTTTTTTTTTTTTTTTTTAACATTTTATAATATTCTGAGTATAGGTCTTTTACCTCCTTGGTTAAATTGATTCCTGGGTGTTTTATTTTATTTTTTGATTCAATTGTAAATGGGAGTTTTCTTATTTTCTCTTTCTGATAGTTTGTTGATGTATGAAAATATGCAACCAACTTCTGAATATTAATTTTGTGTCCTGCTACTTTATTGAATTTATCAATTCTAATAGTGTTTTGGTGGAATCTTCAGGGTTCTCTTATAATATCCTGTCATCTGCAAATAATGATAGTTTCACTTCTTCCTTTCCAATTTAGATGCCTTTTATCTCTTTTTCTTGTCTGATTGCTGTGGCTAGGACTTCTAATAAAATGTAATTGGTAAAAGTGGATATCTTGTCGTGTTCCTGATCTTTTAAATGCTATTAGCTTTGTACCACTGAGTATGATGTTAGCTATGCGTTTGTCATGTATGACCTTTATTATGCTGAGATATGTTTACTTTGCTGAGAGTTTTTATCATAAATGGATGCTGGATTTTGTCAAATGCTTTTTCTGCATCTGTTTATGTTATCATAATTTTTATCCTTCATTTTGTTTTTGTAGTTTTTTTTTTATATCATGTAATTGATTTGCAGATATTGAACGAACATTGCATCCCAGGAATAAATTTCACTTGATCATAGTATATGATCTTTTATATGTATTCTGAATTTGGTTCACTAATATTTTGTTGAGAATTTTTGCTTCTGTGTTCATCAGGGATATTGGCCTATAATTTTCTTTCTTTGTAATGTCTCTCTGGTTTTGGAATCAAGGTAATGCTGGCCTCATAAAATGAACTTGAGAGCTTTCCCTCCTCTTGAATTTTTTGGAATAATTTGAGATAGATAGGTGTTAATTCTTTGAATGTTTGGTAAAATTTACCTGTGAAGCCATCCAGTCCAGGACTTTTTTTGGGGGGAGAGGGGAGAGTTTTTTGGTTACTGATTCGATTTTCTTAGTAGTTATCGATCTGTTCAAATTTTCTGTTTCCTCTTAACTCACTCTTTAAAGATCATATGTTTCTATAGAGGAATTTATCCCTTTCTTCCAGATCATCCAATTTGTTGGCATATAATTGTTTGTAGTATTTTTTTATTTGTATCAGTTGTTACTCCTCTTTCATTTTTTATTTTATTTATTTGGGTCTTCTCTTTTTCTCTGTTGAATATGGTTAAACTTATATCAATTTTTGTTATCTTTTCAAAGAACCAACTCTTGGTTTCATTGATCTCTTGTTTTTTTTTGTTTTTTTTTGTTTTTTGACTCTTTCATTAACTTCCATTCTTTATTATTTTCTTTCTTCCACTCACTTTGGGCATTGTTTTTTTTCTGGTTCCATTAGGTGTAAAGTTAGAGTGTTTATTTGAGATTTCTCTCTCTCTCTCTCTCTCTCTCTCTCTCTCTCTCTCTCTCTCTCTCTCTCTCTCTCTCTCTCTGTTAATGGTAGGCCTATATTGCTATGAATTTCCCTCTTAGAACTGCTTTGACTATGTCTCAGATTTTGGGTCATTGTATTCATTTTCTCAAGATATCTTTTGATTTCTTTTTTGATATTATTGTTACCCATTCATTGCTTAGTAGCATGGTACTTAGCCTCCATGTGTTTGTGTGTTTCTCAGTTTTCTTCTTATAACTGATTTCTAGTTTCATACCATTGTAATTGGAAAAGATGCTAGATATGATTTTAATCTTCTTAAATTTATATGTTCTATTCTGGAAAATATTTCATGTGTGTTTGAAAAGAATGTGTAGGCTGCTGCTTTGGGATGAAATGCTCTAAAAATAAGTTGAATCCATCAGATCTAAAGTATCATTTAAAGCTTCTGTTTCCTTGTTGATTTTCTGTCTGGATGATCTATTCATTGATTTCAATGGGGTGTTAAAGTCCTCTACAATTACTGTTTTATTGTCAATCTTTCCCTTTAAGTTTGTCAATGTTTGCTTTATATATTTAGGTGCTCCTAAATTGGGAGTGTAAATGTTTACAAGGGTTATATCTTCATATTGGATTGATCCCTTTATCATTATGAAATGTCCTTCTTTGTCTCTTGTTACGGCTTTGTTTTAAAGTCTGTTTTGTCTGATATAAATATTGCTACTCCAGCTTTTGGTTTGTTTCTTTCCGTTAGCATGAAATATCTTTTTCCATCCCTTTATTTTCAGTCTGAGTCTTTTAATCTGAAGCAGGTCTCTTGTAGACAGCATATATATGGGCCTTGTTTTCTCATTTGGTCAGCCAACCTGTCTTTTGACTGGAGCATTTAATTCACTTACATTGATTATTGATAGATATGTAGTTTTTGCCAATTTATTATTCATATTTATGATTTCTTTCTTTTCTTTTTTTTTCTTCCCTTTTAACATTTCTTGTAATACTGGGTTTGATGGTGATGGAACTCCTTTAGCTTTTTCTTGTCTGGGAAGCTCTTTATCTCTCCTTTGATTCTAAATGATTAACTTTGCTGGGTAAAGTAGTCTTGGTTGTAGGTTGTTGCTTTTCATCACTTCGAATATTTCATGCCATTCTCTCTGGCCTGCAAAGTTTCTGTTAGAAATCAGCTGACAGTCTTATGAGAGCTCCCTTGTAGGTAACTACTTTTTTCTTGCTGCTTTTAAGATTCTCTCTTTGTCTTTAAGTTTGGCATTTTAATTATGATGTATCTTGCTGTGGGCCTCTTGGGTTCATCTTGTTTGGGACTCAGAGAAATATTTTTATACATTTTAACAACTAAAACCACTTTTAAAAAATTTTATTGTTTAATTAGAGTTGACAGTCAATATTATAGTAATTTTAGATGTATAGCATAATGGTTAGACATTTATATAATTTACGAACTCATCTCCCCAATTAGCCTACTACTCACCTGACACCTTACATTGTGGCACTATACACAATATTATTGATTATATTCCCTATGCTATACTTTCCATCCTTGTTTTGTAACTACCAATTTGTACTTCTTAATCCCTTCACCCTTTTTACCCAGCCCCCCAGCCTCCACTCTGGCAGTCACCCCTTTCTCTGTATCTATGTCTGTTTCCATAAAACAGCACCTTTGTTTTGAGGATTCTTGTGGTAGAATCACAGTTTTGCCACTGTTTTCAGCAATACTTCATTAGTCATGTGCCTTTAACTTGTGCACAGTATTTCATTAAGTCCTTTTTTTTTTTTTACTTTTTTAACTTTATGTAATGGAAATTTCAAATATATATACATAAATAGGATAGTATAGTGAATCTCTGTATACTCATAACATTAAAAAATTAACATTTTACATGTCTTATTTATTTTTCCACTTTTGGATGGGGGTGGTAGAGTATTTTAAAGCAAATTTTAGATTTCTTATTGCTAATTAATACCTAGATGCTCATCTTTAACTGCTTTTGGAGTCCTGGGTGTTTTTTTTCCCTCATCATGTATTTTGCAGCTCTTATTGAGTATGTGCACTTTTAGGATTGTTATTCTTGATTAATTGACTCCTTTATCATTATGAAATGTTCCTCTTTTCTTCTGATAATATTTTTTGTTTTGAAGTCTACAATTTCTGGTATTAGTGTAGACACTGTAGCTTTCCCATGCTAAATGTTTCCCTTATATATTTCCCATCTTTTGACTTTTAGCCTCTCTGCACCTTTATATGTACATTTCTTGTAGACAGCATAGAAATTAGGCTTTGCTTTTTTTTAGCCAGTCTGATAAACTCTATCTTTTGATTGGAGTGTTTAAACCATATATATTTGATGTCTTTTAAGACAGTTAGATTTTAATCTACCAGTGTGCTAATTGTTTTCTCTTTGCACCATCTGTGCTTTGTTACTTTTTATCTTTTCTTACCTTCTTTTGTATTAAGTAATTATTTTTAGTATTCAGTGTAACATTTTATCTACATTTTTGGCTTATTAGCTATACTCTTTGGTGTGAGTAAGTGGGTGTGTGGGTGGTTCTAGGGTTTACAATATATTTTAATTTATTAAAGTTTGTAATATGCATTTTAAATTAAGGTATAGTCTGTAATACAGAGGTATTATATTCCTCTTATAAGACTCTGCTTTCCTTGTTCCTCATTCTTTGTGCTATTGTTGCCATACATTTTTTTCTATATATGTTGTAAATCTCACAGTACATTATTGTTGCTTTAAACAGTTACCTTAAAAGGGAAATCGAAATGTGAGAAAACTAAAGTCTTTTATATTTACCCGTATATTTGTCATATCTGTGCTCTTCATTTCTTATTTATATCCAAATTTCTAGCTGAGATTGTCCTTCCACCTGAAAGACTTCCTTTAACATTTCTTGTCAGGCAGGTGTCCTAGTGTTTGAAAATATATTTCATCTTATATTTCATCAATGTATTTTGAAGGACATTTTCATGCATGTAGAATTCCAAGTTGTTTTGAGTACTTTAAAGATGTCATTCCATTGTCTTCTGACTTTCATAGTTTCTGACAGTCAGTTTCTATCACTGGTTTTCAGCCATTTGATTACGATATGCCTTGATGTAGTTTGTCTTAGTATGTGTTTTTACCCTGCTTGGTTCATTAAGATTGTTGGATCTCTGGGTTTAGAGTTTTCACCAAATTTGAAAAAAAGATTTTCACTATTATTTTTTTTCTTTTTTTCCCTAAAGTTTATTTATCTGTTTACAACACAGTATGCAACAGACAAAGTGTTTCAAATCATAGATTTCACTTCTAACTCCTTGGAATGTTCATTTCTTTAGCTAAAAGGAGAGACTAGACAGGAAAGGCAGGCAATGTTTAGGCAACTGAAATAAGGTTGGGGCAGAGGGTAGTGCTAACATCATTCTCAAGGGATGTGCTATTAGTCGCAAGCTGCTTTTCTAGAACTGTTAGCTGGAAGCATGGGAGCACCATCTCTAGACACTAGAGCTGTCCTGGCCTTCCGGTCATCCCCACCACACAGGTACAGCGGCGCTTCTCATAGTCACTCTTCGTGTCTTGCTGGATGTAGTAATAGAGGGACTTGCCATACTTTCTCTTGGATTCAGACCTTATTTTCAACATGTCCACTTCACTGTGGGAGACCATGATTCTGTTCACAAGTCTTCTTGCCCTTCATGGAGTCATACAGATGGTCGGCAAAATACAAGGGCTTGTTCTGAATACATTGGACCAGGGTCAGAAAATCATTTTCCAGATCTCCCTTCTTCATGCTCTCCGACATATCATAAAGGTTGTGGCTCTTATGCCTTTCAGATACTTTCTGGAGGTGACACATACTCTGCTCAGTCATGATGCTGAGTCATTTTGGAACATCATTTTCTTTCCTCTTCACTCCAGCATCATGGAGCTCCCAGGCATCTTGGTTGATTAGTTTTTAATGACAGAGCTGTCTTCTGCTCTTCTACCCTTTGTGAGGGCAACCATCAGCTTATACCAGATGTGTCGGAAATAATGTCCTTCTCCAGATCAGTCTTGTATATCTCCTTGTAGACTTCATTAACTTCCTGTAGCTTCTGGTTGATACTTGAGCAGATGATCTCAGTAAGAGAGTCCTCCTCAGTCCCCAGCCCTTTCATGGAGTATGAAACATCATACTGAATAGGTATTTTCAATTGGCCTAAAATCACTATCTCTAAGTAGCTGGGCAAGGCTGACTTCAGTGCTGATGCAAGTTCCTTTTTGGTCCTCCTCTGATAGGCAAAGGCAATATCCTGTCTCTATTCATTGTTGTGGTTGATCAAAATGTTGACAGTGGTGAGTGACCTCATCCACACATTTGGTCTTGATGGCTGTTTCCATGTTCAAAGCATTTTGATCCACATCAAAGTTGGTGTAGGCTTTGACTGACTCATACGTACTTGGGGTATATTGTGATCACCCTCCAAGCTGAGCTTGCACAGAATTTTGTGAACAGTACACATTTTGAAAGAAGCTGGGCCAGGCGCCAAGGGCTGCGAGTGTCCCCAGTTGCCAAATGCACTATTATTTCTTAAAATCTTCATCAGGTCCCTCCCCCTTTTCTACCAACTCTAATTACATGTATGGTAGATGTTCTGAATGTTCTGTCCCAAATGTCATTGAGGTTTCATTAATTTTTTTCAGTTTTTTTTGTATTTGTGTTTCATTTTGGGTAGTTTGTGTTGCTATGTCTTAAATTTCCACTGATTCTTCTATATGCTCTAATCTGCTGTTAATTATATACAGTGATATTTTCATTTCATATATTGTATTTTTAATCTTTAGAAGTTCCTTTTTTTAAAAATAATATCTTCCATTTGCTATTATAGTCATGTTTCTCTTTAGTCCTTGAGCATAATAATGGTGTAGCAGTTTTAATATCCTTGTCTTGTTCTGTCATTTCTGGGTTTGTTACTATTGATTGATTTCTCTCTTAGTATGAACTTGGTTTTTTTTTCTGGTTTCTTGGCACATCTAGTAATTTTGGATTGGGTGTTGGATGAATGTCTGGCTTTTATTGTCTTTCTTTAAAGAGTTTTGATTTTGTTTTGGCAGACCGTAAGTCACCTGCTGGTCAGTTTTTCATCTTTTTGAGATCTATTTTTAAATCTTGCTAGGGTAGATATATAATCTTTTATTTTAGGGACAGTTCAGCCCTATACTAAGGGGTGAACCCTCATGGGTCTCCACCAAAGATTCCAGGTGATCGATCACCAATAACTCTTCACTCTGACTTTCTGGAGCTTGAATTTCTTCCTGCTTATGGGCTATGGGAATTAATCAGCTTTCAGTTTTCCTTTCATTCTCTACCTGACTTTGTGGAGTTTCAGTATCCACATGTTGCCCAATACTTAGCAAAGACTAAGAGGACACCTTGCAAATTTCTGGAGTTCTTTTTCTCGGTGGCTTCCTTTCTTTCTGGAATTCTGCTCCATAAGTTCCAGCCTCTTTAGTCTCCTTGAACTGTATTATTTGTCTCCCCAACTCAGAGAGGTTGGTGAGCTCTTTTGGTTTCCCCTCACTTCATTGAGATCCAAAAACTGTCTCCATGCATAAAGCCTGGGCAATCCGTCTTTTTTGACCTTCAGAATATCCTATAGTCTGGATTTGTCTAACTGCTTTCTTGTGGTATCATTTTGCTTGATCTAGAAGCATGATTACATTTAAATTTATAGCAAGAATGCTTCACAGTGTTTTGACACACTTCTCATTGTATCACTCAGGCATCATTACTGGTGGTCTTACTTTTTAATTATGGTCAGGTTGAGCTCTGGGTTCAGATGATATTAGCCTAATCTCTCCATTAGCATGTTTTTCATAAACCATTCACTTCCATGGATTTTTTTTTGTACTTAAAATATAACTCAAAAGATATAGTTAAAAATATTGTATTTTAAAGCTACTTGAACTAATTCCTCTCTCTCTGATGGTATGTCACCAACTTGATATAAAATTTAAAATTAGGTAATTTAGTTTTTTAAAATACTTTCTTGCTGATAATTTCTCAAGATCACTGTTTACCTTTCAAAAACTCCATTTAATGGGTGTTTGCTTTCATCCAAAGAATTTCAGTGTAACAAAAAATAAAAATTTGAATGTACTGCAGTACCTATTTGCCTACATGGTTTATGCACTCTAACATTTCTTCTCTTTGACGTTTTGATTTATGGTTTGCATCTTAAAAGAAATAAAAGAGAAGTAGGTAACTCCTAACAACCTAGGTATTATCTTTCTTTTGTATGATAATATTATTGTGTGGGTGGGAATTCCATAAGTATATGTCAGTTTGATTTTAGAGTTTGTAAACTGACCCAGAATAGTAAAGGTGAAGCAATATGAGCATTCAGTTCTATCTCATGTTCATACGTGCAGATTTTTTTAAAAGAATATTTAAAAGTCAGCTGCTTAGAATAGACCATAATTGACCTTTGGCTCCAAGCACCAGTGAGATGTTTTATGGGGGCATTAATCTTGCCTGTGGAATCAATTTTAAATGAAGTGCAAAATTCTGCCTTCACATATTTCTTTCTGTCTGGTAGTTGAATTTAATATTAAAAACTTTCTTGGAATGCACTTCTATTTTGCACGGTCTTTACTTTTTTTCGTAGAAATGGTATAAAATACTGCATTTTGAAATTTCTGGTAGTTTTTTCCCCAGACATTTGTTAAGTATGCACTATCGGTTTCCCTGAGATCATAGCAAATTTAGGGAAGGTCATTGATAGAAATTAGTTTTTCTGACTCTATCCTTCTAAATGCAGACTCTTAAATTTAAATTAGGATGTTAAAGATTGTCTGCCTCACACTGCTCATCTGAAACACATATTCGAGGGCAGTTGGCATTGGCAATTTTCACATTCCTGGACACCCTCTCTTAAGGCATATTGTTTTACAGCAAACGTCTAGCTGTATATGTTGCTTCTTGATTGCCTTTTGTGGTGTTGCCTCTGTCTGGACTTTTATTTGAAACCATAGCAATAAGAAGTAAAATACAGGTTTTAATTAGGTAAGTTATTAATGAGCGGAATTGTAACTCATGAACTGGTGAAAAGTAGAAACTATCTGTATATTCACCTAATGTCAGCTTAGGTCTTATAGGCCATGTAACTCAACGAATATTTTCTATAACTGTGAGACAATAAAGATACTTTACAAAATAAATAGAAGACCAGAAAAAGTACTGAAGTGGCTGGAGGGGCTGGGAGATCTCACAAAAGAGATGACTCTTAAGTAGGAATTTGCCATGCTGTTGAGAAGGAGAAGGGTATTTTAGGTAGAGGGGGTGGCCAGCAGGCACAAAGACCAGAGATGGAAAGAGAGCTTAGGGTATTTCAGGAACAATTCATACGAAATGACTGAATTGAAATCTGTTGGAAAGAGTCGTAAATCTTCTCATTCTTAAATTCCTGGCATGCTTTGGCAACTGTTGCCTGGTAATTCATTTTATCAAAACATTTATAGTGTTGATAGAAAGAATTAAAGCAATTAAGATATTTTCGAGGATCCAGGAGTATAACTTTATTTTCTGTCCAGGTAACATTAATATGAAAGTCCATTAAATACATAAAATCTTTTTATTCATTTCATAAATGCTCTTTTTTTTTTGGAGAGAAATAGATATATTTGCTATTCTTCATTCAATAATAATAATAGTAATAATAGCAATCTGTTATTTTGTTGGAGAAATTTAAAAATTTTAACTGTGGAAAGATACATCACACATTACCTGGTGTCTCTGCCTTCTCCCCCTTTCCTCCCCTGCCTCCCTCCCTCCTTGTAACAGCTCTTGAGCTCAGGGTGGCTTGTTAGAAGAATTCAGGTCACAGTGGGACTCCTGCTGGGTGTGTGTGGGTGCTTTGTCTGCATCCCTGGTTTCTTTTTTAAGTCTTAAATGATGCCCCCCCTTCCAAGCCATCTTCTTTTCCCCACTCTCTACTGCTCTACCCTTGGCTGAAGTATAAATTTCAACCCCCTCTACTTCTCTCTGAAATTGGCCTTTGGTGAGGAATTCAGGGATTTCCCCATATCTTCTCCCCTCACCTTTGTATGCTGCTTCCTCCTCCTCAAGTTCCTTTTATCACCATCACCACCGAACACTTTCCATGACACTCCCTTGCTTTGGCCAGAAGCCATCAGGTAAGGTTGGAGAGAGTCTCTCTGACCTTCATCTTTAGTGTTGGAACCATTTTCATTTACTCTCCACCAGCCTAGGAAACAAATATTGGGTCCTGAGCCCTGCCACCCTTTGCTGTCAGCAGCAGCTGATGTGTTTTTTTCAGCTCAGATCTGATAAAGTGAAAAGAACAGTCAGCAGGTTACTCAGTTGTACAAACTCTCAAAGTTCTGGCGGTTAAGCTTGGAGAAAGGCCATAGAAAACACTTATATACATGATCCCTCTGAATGAATTGTTTACTTTTTCTACAATTGCTTTAGCTTTTAAAAATGGAAGTTTTCAACAGGACTTTCATTTGGTCATCTTTGCAATCCATTTGGGTCTAGTTTGGAATCTGACAACTGGAACAAAACGTTGGATTTGGTGCATATTTAGGTTTTTGGTGCTGCTGCTTCTCACAGTCCTCAGCAGGCATTAAGAAAGAACTCAGTCTGCACGGCAGATCCCTGAAATCGGCAGGCTTGACTTCTGCCAAATTGCTGTGTTTTTCTACTTTTCTGTTCAGGACCACTAGATACTGAGATGGGGATGCATACCAAAATACAGGCTATTTATTGTGTTCTAAAGTTTTTTTTTTTAATTTAATATTTGTGTAAAACTTTTGAAGCAGCAACTATCAAGTCTGAAAAGCAATTAATGTTTCCATCAATTTTCTTCTGAGAAAACCTTAGTTTTAAGGATTTAACATCCTATAAGTAAAGTTTAACATAACAGTATTCCATAAGTAGCTTTTTTATTGTCAGACCATTGCCTGATTTTAATATAATAAAAGTATGTGTTTATACTTAAACAAAAATTTTAACTTATAAATACAGTATCATTTTAAGTGTAAGCAAAACTCTCAGGTATATACAGTTAAATTTACCTGAAGATGGTAAAGAAGTAGTAACATTTTGATTTAATTTGTTTTCCCCCTTCCTCCTATCTGTTTGTTATCTCAGAATCAATCAATTTATATTTTGAAAGGTAACTTTTGGGGGGAAAACAAAGGAACACATAAAAGTCATCTCTAAATCAATGGAACTTTTTTAAGGACAAAAATCTGCTGTATCAGCAGTGACTAAATATTAAAGAGATATAACCACTTACTGACACTTTATACTTTCTCTAAATTTTTTAAAATGTTAGTTTGTTTATTATGTTATAAATCTATGGTAGCTTACTTTATAGGTACTCCTGTTGACATTTTATTTGCAGGATGCTTTGAAGAGAGGGTCTTAGCTCATTCTACAGTAACAAAATACCATAAGCTAGGTGTCTTAAATAATAAAATTTCTCACAGTCTAGAGAATGGGAAGTCCAATATCAAAGGGTTGGCAAGGTAGTTTTTATTCCAAGGCCTCTTTTGGCTTATAGGTGGCCACCATCTCCTTGTGTGCTCACATGACCTCCTTGGGGACACAGAGTGAGAGTGAGCTCTTTGGCATCTCTTTTTATAAGGGCACCAATCTCTTTATAAGGGCCCTTCCCATATGACTTCACCTAACCCTAATTACCTCTCAAATGCCCCATCTCCAAATACTATCTTACTGTAGGTTAGGGCTTCAACACGAGTTTGAGGGGGACACAGGCATGCAGTCTGTAACAAAAGGTAATAAGAATTCCTCATCAGTATTTTGTTTTTATCATTTCAAGAAAATTCTGAAAGGAAATGAATAGATCTTAAGAGTTTGCTTAATAACATGATCAAAACTGGGCTTCAGTAAAATCTTCTTGTGGGGGTCAGTTGGACCTTGCCTCCTTAAATGTTGTACTCCATCACACATCTCTCTTTTTGAGTTTTCATTTGCACAGAAGCTGAATACAAATACATATTGATAGTTCACTTCAGCTAAAGCAGTGATCCCAAAACCCCAGGTCGTGGACTGGTACCTCTCCGTGGCACAGCAGGAGGTGAACAGCGAGCACACGGGCCAGCAAGCGAAACTTCATCTGTATTTGCTGCTGCTCCCCAGTGCTCACATCCCTGCCTCAGCTCCACCTCAGATCATCAAGAATTAGATTCTCATAGGAGCGTCCCCAAAAAGGTTGGGGACCGCTGGGCTAAAGGGAATAATAGTCTGTAAGCAAGAGTTTTATGATTTACTTATTTAATTATCAAGTCAGCTACTCAAACTAACAGTCTGGTTCATAGGTGTGCAAACGTAAAGGAATGCTTGAGGGGTAAACACAACTTGGAAATCATGTGAGAGTTGGAAATGAGGTCCTGGGTGCCTTGATACTGTCTTTTTATGGAAAGTACTTGTTTTAATTTTTTTATTTTTAAGCTTCATCTTCCCATTATGAATTTTCTGGCATAGATATACACAAAAGTTTTATTTGTCCAAGAAATAAAGAATAAAGTTATGCAACAGTCTTCTGGTGGAAACAGTTTTCATTCTGTTGTAAAACTAGCTTAGTTTCTAGCTACACTGAATACTAAAGAATTTTATCTGGGTGGAGATCAGTTAGAAAATGAGTGAAATTAAGCCCCGCCTACTAGAATGGGGAAAATCTACATGAATTATTTGGAAATCTGCAAAGGAGATTCTTCGCAACCCTTCCACTTTTTAATTCGGTCATTTACATTAGGTGAACCTATTTATTTTGTGCTCAGAATGTTTTAGCTTTGGTCATCAAGCATTGTTTCATTTGTCTCCTGTGTCTCTTTGATATCATTCTATAAATGTTTTGTTTTGTTTTTGGATCACATTCTTCATGGCACTACAAGATTATCCATCCACATTTATCTTGTATATTTCCTGTCCCAGCCCTACATTCTGCATTTCACCAAAGGGCCTTAGTTCCTTGTAATTGGAGAAAGTATTAGAAATCTAGATATTGGTTGCTATGCCTCATTGCTACTGGGTTGTTGTTGCTTCTAGGCCCTTTCAGCTACAGAGCAAAGAAGTATTTGTGTGTACACAAACCCATGGATATACATGAGTCTGTAAATATTTCTACATGTAACCATCTGTTTCTGTATTAAGCTAAACATGAGTTCGTATTAATGCCTCTCACTCTAATCCATTATCACATGGTCATTTTACGCTTTTCCTCTTGCTTATCTGTAAATTCCCACCCCAACTGTGAGAAACTTGGCTCCAGCCGTCCACCATTTATTTACTTAATTGTTCAATTCCATTACACATGTGTAGCTGTATTAGAATTACCAACTCTGCTCCTGTGGGAAACAGCTTCATCCAGTAAAGTCTAGCGCTTATGTGCGTGCAGTTCCTTTTGCATGTAGTCATACAGGTGCCAGTCATTTCCAAAATTACTTAGGTCAGCACCCTTTCCTCTACCCATGGCTGTTTTATGTATTTGTAATACAGTTAGATTCTTTTTTTATCATTAAATTTACTTGTGTGATGTTGGTTAATAAAATTTTAGGTTTTAAGTGTATAATTCAATAATATATCATCAGTTAGTCATTTGTCATAGTTTCATTTTTCCTAATTTTTAAAAAAATTTACATACATTAATTTACATACAGTCTTTGTGCTATAAAGTTCTGTGAAGTTTGACAAATGTGGATTGGGATAGTAAGTTCTACTTGAGTTTTAAAATGCTTAAAAAATGGTTTTGCCAAAATGACTTTAGGCCCTACTTTTAACTCTAAAGTGCTATGATTCTAACATTTACCTTTTCTCATTTTGGCTTCCCTTTAATGTTTTCCTTCTGAAACTTAACATTATTAAAAGTTAGCAATTTGGGGGATTTATTTAAGGTAGGCCCCTGGCAAAGGAATAGTTATGTTCCTTGAAGAATCCAAGTGACGTAGATTCTACAACTAAATGATGACATTTACTCATGATTTGGTATAGAATGGAATCCTGGCATTTTTCTCCCTGATCATTTTTGTATGTTATCCATATTGTTCATTGTACAGTTTTATACTTAGGTGGTTGGCTCATTTGGTTAGCAAGGAGTTCAGGTGCCACAAATAGTTTAAGATTTAGTTTTATTTCAGTAACTTCATTAGTGAAAGAAAACCTATTTCATGGTCTACTCTCAACTAAGGCAAACTGTCTTACAGATGGCTTTGTGCTTTGTGTTACAAGGAGGGCTGTATGAAAATATGGTCCAATAGGAATTCTTCAAGAGTACATGTGACAATCACAGGTGAGTCAGTAACATTAACCTCTTCAGTAAGGGACCTTCTGATCTTCATTCATTAAAAAAGTATTGTTATTGATAAGGTACCTAATAATGTGCCAGACATACAAAGGTCAATATGACTTAGTCTCTGCCCTCAAGTAGTACATAATCTAGTGTGGAGAAAAGGAAGTTAAAATGAAATTTAGAAGCAGGATAGAAAGACTGTCTGGATAAGTGAACAGAGTTTTTGGAGACATCTGTTGGAGCTTAGAAGAGGTTAAATAGCCCATCATAAATTGAAAGTTTTCAGAGCAGATTTACCTTGTTTAAAGGCATTTGGCCATTACTTAGGTTAATGGTCTCCAGACTTTTTGGCACTGGGGACCAGTGCTCCTATGAGAATTAACTCAAGAAACAGAAATGAGTTGTCCTATCACAGAAGAAATGGAATCAGTGGACAGAAAAATCTCACAAAGAAAACGCTAGGCTTACATATTTACAAGTGATTTCTGTCAAATATTCAAGAAACAGATAATTCTGGTTTTATATAACCTCTTTCAGAGACTAGTGGGTAAAGGGACAGTCTCTAAATCCTTTAATGAAACTGGGATGATTCTGATTTCAAAACCAGAGATGGATAACAAAGAAAAATTATAGGCCATGTCTCTCATGAACATAGATGTAAAAATCCTAAACCAAACATTAGCAAACTGAACCTAACATTGTAAAAAAATATAATAAATCATTGCCTATTTCAGTTTGAGGAGTGCAGGCTTGTTTTAACATAAGAAAACCAATTAATATAATTTATTTCACCAACAGACTAACAGAAAACCATATGGAATTTTAATAATGACAGCAAAAACATTTGATAAACTCTTAAAATCCATTTATGACTTTAAAATTAAATCACTGCATATACTGCAGGTGGGAATGTAAATTGGAACAATCACTTTGGAAGACAGTTTGACATTACCTAATATAGATGTACATGCCTGTGCCCTACACCCAGCAGTTTCACTCCTAAATATGTACTGAAGAACATTGTTTTCACCCTGTGGCTTGAAGCCAATTAGTAAGAATAAGACAATTTAATGGCATTTGACCAACACTTTTCTTAAGTGTTAAATACAATGGAAAATATCATTGTACCTCATTGTAAAGGTATTACTTGGGGAAATTCATTGTCAGTTATGTATCTGTTTGTGTCTGTGAAGGTGGACTGATTTGTGAGCTAAAACGTATTTTCTTTTCGTGGTTGTCAAGAATGTATGAAGACTCTACTCTAGGAAAACTAAAAAATGCTCATTTCATAAGAGCAAAACATTGGAAACAGTCGATTTCTTTCAACAGTAAAATGGATAAATTGTGACATTTATACATTGAAGTTTTGCACTGCAGTGAAAATGAGCTACAACTACATCCAACAATTAAAGAATATGTTGCTTAGGAATATATTTTTATGTGATACTATAAAGGAAAGTAGGGGGTGGTAAATAATGATTACGTCTGGTCGAGTCAGAGGTGGATGGTAATGAGGGGGCATACAGAGGCCTTCTAAAGGTCCTTGTGTTTTGTTTGCTAACTAGGGTGTGGGTGCACAGTGGTTCCTTATTTTTAAATTGTACATCTTTATTCTGTATAGCTTTTAAAATTGTGGTAAAACAAACAATAAAAGGTACCATTTTAATCATTTTTAAGTGGCATTAAGTATATTCACATTATTATCCAATACTCACCATTATCCCTCTCAGAATTTTTTCATCTTCCCTGACTAAAACTCCGTACCTATTAAACAATAACTCCCTGTTCTCCCTTTCCTCCAACCCCTGGCAACCACCATTCTTCCTTCTGCCTGTATGAACTAACTACTCTAGGTATCTCATAAAGTGGAATCATACAGTACTTAATCTTTTATATATTAAATATTATTCAATAATATTAAATAATATTAAATATTATTTCATTCAGCATAATTTCTTTAGGCTTCTTCCATGTTGTAATGTGTCAGAATTTTATTCCTGTTTAAGGCTGAATTGTGTGGTGTGTGTGTGTGTGTGTGTGTGTGTGTGTACGTACGTACGTACTTCAACAAAAAAAAAATGGCCAGCACCTCTGTCTGGGAGCCAGCCGCCCCTCCACCCCTTGCCCTGAAGAGCAACAGCCCAGTGCCTCCCTGTCTGTCCCTGGGGCCCTTCAAGCAGCTGCCCCGGCCCTGGAGATCAGAGCGAGTGAGTTTGTCTGTGAGTGGGCGCTTTAAGAGGAACAGTCTCCAATCCCTACAGCCCTCCATCCCACCCAGCCACTACCTCTGCTGGTTTTCACAGCCAGAGCTTTGTAGGGGCTTCTCTTCCCAGCTCTGGAACCCTGGGCTCGGGAGCCCAGTGTGAGCACCCTCGCTGTGAAATTTTGATTTGGTTGGTTTGAGTGGACTTAGGAATCTGAATTTTAATAGTTCTCAGATGATTCTGATGGGGAGCCATTGATTTATTTTTAATCATAAATACTTTTAGTTGTTTACATTAGAAAGATAGCTGAAAATTAATTTGCTGAGTCAAAAGGCCTGCACATTTCAAATGGATAATATTACCAAATTTAATATATTCTTGAACTTTTCCTATTTCTGTATGAACTTTTCTTTCTGAAAAAGGAAATACTTAGCCAAATATTTCCATGCAATAGAAATATTTGTATAAGATATACAGATATATTTAGAAGAAATAAATCAAAGTAGAAGTTGTTTGCCTTAAATTTTTTTAATTATGGGGAAATATTTCTTTAATGATATAAACCTGATTATGCAAAATAAAACTAATTTGGTTTTTGAAAATTATTTCTCTTATTGAAATAGATATGTAATGAATGAGTAAACCAGAAAGATGTTAGCCCTTCTTAAAACTGAAGCCATGAAGTGATGATTGCTTTAGCTATCCTTAACCCAGGGGAGACTTTTATTTTTCTTATTATTTCACAGGCTTTCCTCTGGATCTTGAAGCATTTTCTGACTTACATCATTTTAGAATGAGGTTTGGTCTTCTTCTCCTTCTTTTCCTTCTTCCTCCTCCTTCTCTTTCTTCCTCTTCCTTCTCTTTCTTCCTCCTCCTCTTCCTCCTCCTCCTCCTCCTCTTTTTTTTTTTTTAAGTAGCAGAAAATAGCATCTTGCATGAGAACCTGATGTTTAAAACTTTAGCTTCCATGGGAAGTTTGAAACTCTGTGGTTTGACTATAATATCCCCAATAACAGTAATAAAATATGACTGATATACGACTCGATTGCAGTTTAAATGAACAAAAAGTTGCTACACTTAAATCTTGTTAAATATATAGACCTTAGGAATTCAGTGGGGGAAAAACATGAGTGAAAAAGCATTATAAATTTAACAGCCAAGTAAAGGAAAGAGCAGCTACACTATTTCTAAAGGAAATCAGATTGCATTCATCTTCTGTGAACTCTTGCCAGTATCTATCATTTCTTTTTCTGGCATTAGGAAATGGTTTCCCAGCATACTTGAAAAAGCTAGTTTTAGGTTAAGTAGCCTAAAGAAAAAGATACCCACTTGGCAAAAACAAAATTTAGTCTATTTAACTTGTTTTAATTGTCTATGGGATTTTTTTCCCACAAAGCAAGTAAGTGGTAAAATGAAGTATCATAACTTCGTAGTAGATCCAAAAATACTGGTTCAGGTTCATATTGCTTGAGTGTGTGTGTGTGTGTGTGAGAGAGAGAGAGAGAGAGAAAGAGAGAGAGAGAGAGTGAGTGTGTGTGTGTGGAGGGGGGTTTCCTTTCTTGGAAGGGAAATAAACCCCTTATTTACAGAGTATGATTTTCCAACTTGTTCAGGTTTTTAAATGTCCTTTTATGAAACTATGATAATATTGGATGGTAGGGTGTGTGTGTGTGTGTGTGTGTGTGTGTGTGTGTGTGTGTGTGGTTATTTTTTTAAAACTCATTTGCGAAATTGAAAAGTTATCGACCCTTTGTCAGTCCAAAAAAATTGCTCATCTGTGAAATTCAGAAGGCTGGGAAGCATTGTGATAGAAACTTTCCCCAAAGGCCAAGAGAACCTGGGCGTGCAGTGGTTTTTGCACACTCCTCCCTTGTTGTCAGAGTAAGGGTACATAATGGCAGAGAATACTGAATATCTTAAAAATATTAATGATTTGCTTAGATACTGTGCATTTTATTTTATTTTATTTTATTTTTTTCCCTCTTTAATTCCCTCCCCGCCACACTTCCACACCTGACCTATAGATGTTGCCGTTTCTCTTTTAAGAACTGGATCTCTAAAGGTGGGCTGTCTCCTCCCCCACATTCTTGGTATGCACCTGGTGCACTTGGGGGGCCTGGCAAACCTGGAGTATGGTCCATGGCTCCACTTGGGGCATGAACCCAGGACCTTCTGTGTGTAAAGCAGACATGCTAACCACTACACTATGGAGCCACCCCCAGACACTGTGCATTTTAAATTTAAGAATAAAAATTCCTACTACTTCATGCCCCATTTTTATCCTCTTCTCGTTTTGTCTTAGCCATCTGAACTCTGTGATTTTATTATTTATTTTAATTTTTGATATGAAGTTTCCGTTTTGTTCATCAGAATAGCTACATATTAACATTTAGGTTTTCATCATTGACTCTGAAATGAATTCATAAAGCTGTGTTTGCTTAGTCATTCAGCACCCTTTAGCAGAGTGCTTATTTGAATGCAGGAAATAGAGTTATTTTCTGTTGAACCATAAGTGGAGAGGAGCAGAAAGACAGACAACTGCAGTACAGTAGTCCTTCCTTATCTGTGGCTTCACTTTCAGGGGTTTCAGTTACCAGCAGTTAACTATGGTCCATAAATATTAGGAAAATTCCAGAAATAAACAATTCATAAGTTTTAAATTGCATATCATTCCGAGTAGCATGATAAAATCTCCAGCCATCTCAGTCCATCTTGCCCAGGATATGAATTATATACTTTTGTCCAGCATATCTACACTGTTTGTGCTCCTCACCTGTTAGTCACTTAGTAGCTACCTTGGTTATCAGACTGACTGTTGTGCTTGTGTTCAAGTCACCCTTAGTTTACTTAATAATCACCCCAAAGTGCAAGAGTAGTGATGCTGGCGATTCACATATGACAAAGAGAAGCCATAAAGTGCTTCCTTTAGGTGAAAAGGTGAGTGCAATACAATAATAAGCTGTTTTGAGAGAGACCACATTCACATAACGTCAACTACAGTATATTGTCATAATCTTTTATTATTTGTTATTGTCATTAATTTCTTACTGTGCCCAATTTATAAGTTAAAGTATCATAGGTGTGTATGTGAATGAAAAAATATAGTATATAAGATTTGGTACTGTCTTAAGTTTCAAGGAATCTACTGAGGGTCTTAGAATGTGTCCCTGGCTGATTAGGGGAACTACTGTACAGTGATTGCTAGAATGCAGGCACGTACTTAGTACTGTGGGGGCAAAGAGGGAGAGATGGGTATACTTCGAACACTTCTGCAGCCTGATGCAGTCAATTTTGAGTTAACAGTAGATTACTGTTATAGTATGGTTATTTGCTCTTTTTGCATTTTTCTTAAACTGTTTTTGATAAAAATTTCAAAGCCCAGAAAAACGCATTTTCAATGCCTCCTTTTCCCCCTCTAACTTCATTCTGATTCATACTATACTCCAAATACCAGCTTTTTGTTGTATGTTAAATTATTACAATCAGAATTGTTCTATACTTTATATATTATTACTGTTCTCTCTTAAAATCTAAAAATTCAAGCTCTCACAAAATGTAAATGTGGATATTAAGTTTCATTATACTTTTTCTACAGAATTTGCAGAACTTAGAGTATCTCCATTGATGATTGAAACCAGTACATTTTTCTTGATCATTTATGCTTAGTAATAACAAATCCTTTGGCCGCTACATATGAGTATGGGGAATGGCTCTGAAAACTGGTCCATTTCTACTACTATGTAACAGTCAAAATGCTTTCATTTAATATCAGCCATTATAAAGTGATTTCTAAAAGTATACTAATCGGTGGTTTGGGGGAATACTATTTTTCAATTCTGTTAAAGGGAATTTTAATTACATAACACTGATGAGTTAATCAGTTTTTTTAAAACTCACTGCAGCTGATATCTGTTATTAAATTTGGAATGCTTTATAGTGCTCTGAATTGCTTGTCAAAATAGCTCAGTTTGCTAATAGCAACAGTAGTTATGCCAAATTATTCTATTTCTAGACTTTTTTGTCAAATCATTGACTGTCAAGAATTAAGGTGTCTCCAGGTTATGAGCTTCCATTAATGTAGAAAAATATTAAGTAGTATGTGCACCTGGTGAAAACACTCATCGATTAAAATATAGTTTTTACCTTTTTATCCTAAAAGTAATTATGTGAATAGCGAAGAATATCATCAGTTCAAGAGACAATAATATGAAAAACTTTCATCCCTCCATCTTTCCCCTCTGAAATCCTACATATTCTCAAATGTTTGCTACTGTAACATTTTTCTCACACTAGTTGGGAGCTGACTCTTCCTTTCCTGAACTGTTAAAGCTGCTTGTTTGTCCTGTGTTGGTGTTCTCTATTTGGGTGCCTTACTCTTACTGGGCAAATTTCTTTGAGAGGAAATAGTAGCATATCCTTTTTCTATAACTCTCATGGAATCTAAGCACAGTATTTTCACATATAGCAAGTGTTCCGTTGATGTTTGTTGAATGCCTGAAGTAACATAGAATTTGTATTTTACCATTTTCCCACTTTTGATAACCTTTTTACTTAGTACAATAATGGTAATGGCATATTAATAAGAAGGTATATTATCATCTTAGATTGAATTATATTGCGGTCTTTCATAAATCCTCATTCAACAGTATATTTTCAAGAGTAGCATTTAACTTTTTAGCTTACATTAATACTGCTGAAGTGGGTGACTTCATGAGTTCATAATGACATCTGTACAAGGTTGCCACTTGGCCCCTGAAGCTTCAGAAGCCCTCATGCAGAGGGATGACTGGGTGCTTTCCATTCGTTCCAGCCACACATTTTTTAAGTTAAGCCTTAGTGCTTTATTTTACTATCAGTAAGAGATTCTCTTAATTGCATTTTTTAAAACCTTTTCAATTTGTGAAGAATAAGCTTGATTGCATTTTAAATCTTCAGCTTCCTTTTAGGTAAGTGTATTCTGATTTTCATAAAGATATATTTATTCCTGGGGGATCATCAGATGTGTAGTTGTGTAGAAATCACAGGCACCATTAATCAGATATTATACTAGGACTGGCAGTTTTGCATGGATAACAAAGTAGTTTCATTCCCATCTTGAATTTTTTAAATAGATTTTAACTCTTCACAAGTTAATTGATTTCCTCTGAGTTCAGAGTAGTTTGTTGATATCTGCTGTTTTTACAGAATTGTTATGAAGTAGGTGAGGAACTTTAATTACTTGGGAAGAGAGAGGTTTTCTATCTTACTCTATGTTACTTACTTTGGGCCACATAGCGTTACAGCTAGAAACAGCCAAATCTCCCAGTCTCAAAATCTTAATTTTAATTTATACTTCAGAAGGATTTTAAAAGCTGATTTAAATTTAGTTGGTTATATTATAGTAGTTTTTCAAAGGAAAAGATGCTGCAGGGCTTAATAAATGGTTTCTTCAGTATCATTCCTCTTGAACTAGGAAAAGGTCATTGGGTATGGGTCAGGAGTCTGGCAGCAGGCTCTCAGCCCATTTTATACCTTAAAAGGTCAGAATTCAAGGAATCAGAAGGTATGTTCATTCCGACCAATAAAATATCTTGACAGCATCCAGTGACATATAAGGGTAGGGCCTGCTATGTCCTGGATGTGCTCATCATGTAATGTCTATTATAAAATAACGTGAAGTCAGCACAAGAATCTTGTGGGTGGAAATATGGGTAAACCTTGGCTCATCTGAATGACTAGTGCTAGGAAGACAAGGCGCCTAGGCAGATGAGCTCAGATACCAGTAAGTTGACTTCAGATTGTGGTTTCTCCCAAAGACTTGTCACTTTGGGGAAATTGAGAAGGCCTAACACAAATGTGAAGAGTGAAGAAGATTTCTCTTAAAGACTTTCATGAAAACCACATTCATTTAGTTTATACACTTACATGCGAAACGTTTTATAGAGCTTCTTTTGGCGTGAAAAAAAATGAAAAACTGTTTCAAAATGCCTCTGTATCCTCTGGGAGTATGAGTGATGATTTCATTACCTAATCATGGAAGTGAAAATGAAAGGCAGTGCAAATTGATGCTGGACATGTAATTACAGAGGAATCGCATCTGAGCCCTTCCCTGTGTATAGTCATTGGCATCTGTGCTCAGGGCCAAGTTAGCAAACATGCCCTCAGGAGCATGGGATTTGATGCTTTTGTGGATAGTGAAATGGTTGGTTGGTGAGAATTGCTTAGAACTGAGTATTACAAAAGTGTGAGTCCCTTATTTAGGCTTGCTAATTGTCATTTGAGATTTGGAAAGGGAGTAAATTGCTTTATTGAGCCAAACAAATTTATTTTGCTTAGGGAAAAAAAATAGTAATATAAATAACCTTTCGAAGACTTCATTGATTCAGTTTGTTCTTAAGCAGACCCTAGGCTCACAGTCTGTCAAGATGTATAAAGGAACAGCTGTATTTGAGATGCTGTGTTTAATTCAAATATGAAAAATGCAACTGAACTCAAGGGATCGGTTTATTAGGACTCTTTTCGTTGGTGAATTTCAGGGCTGATGGGGGATTAAAAATATGAGAAAATAAGGAAGATAGCCAATGAGAGACGAGAAATGATAACTTGCAGGGGAAAGAATAAGATGGAATATGGGAAGTGATATTTCTTTTACAGTGGAAAAAGGCATCCCTTTTTTTGCCAGAAAAAAAAATTTGAATATTTGTTTTTTATTTTACATGACTGTAACTCTTTAGGATAGGACTTAGGGCTGGAAATGGAAAGACCTTTCCTCTAGCAAGTTAAGCACAGGTAAAACAGCTCACGCAAAGTGGGATAGAGGGGGCTAACTATCTAAGATCCTTCAATGCAGTTTACAGTAAACCTGTTACAATACTGCTCTACTTTTGGAGAATGGAGGGAATTGCTGAACTTCCTTTCACAGCCCCCACATCCCCCAACCAGGGGGATTTAGGCTACTACTTCTGATTAGCCACCAGTGGTTCATTGTCACCAAGATTCTAGCAGCCACTTTGCTAGGACACATCTCAGTATCGTGAGCTAATTTGGTAGATTAATTATCTTGGAAGCAATTTTGTGAGTTTTGATTCTTGTTCTTATTTTACTAATGTGATCCTTCTTTCAGTATTTAATGTATTATACATAATTAGTATGTGAATTCCAGGAGAGGCAGAGATAAGGTGAGAAGTTTCTCCTCTTTGTTCTCCTCAACCCCCTCACCTTTTAGAATATTTCATATCTTTCTTAAAGCCCCAAAGTATATTTCAAGATTACTCTTTTCTTTCTATCATTTCTTCTTATTCTTATCAGTACTAGAAGGAATGCTAGAAATTTGTTAGGTGGATGGCATAGTGAATGGTCTGGGTAAGGTGCTTATGGTCAAGGAAAATATATGTATTAAAAAATAATGAAATGAACTCAGATGCCCCTCCAAGAAAGGATTTGCTGCCTATCGGTAAGGAATATAGCTAAAGAAAGCTGCTAAGTCCCTTCAGTGTCTGCCTCAGCTTTGAAGTCAAGGTCACACTATGAAAGAGCAGCCCCAACCAGTAGCTGAGCAGAGCAGTGATGTAAGAGCCTCGTCTTCTCACCTAACGGGAGAGTCCTTCTTACTCCTGAGGTCTCTGTTCTGACAGGTGTCGTCAGGTCTGTGGCATGGTCTGATGGCTTCTCCTGCCCAGGACTGCTTCCTCAAGCTCTTTTCTTGTCACAAGAGTTCTTTCCATTAAACCCATTTTATTCCTAATTCTATTTTAGCATCTGCTCCTGGAGACTCTAACCTGTGACACACTTTTGACATAAATCACCCTGTTTCCTTCGTTTTACTTTTTTTACCTCAGGCATTGCATGAAAGATCAGGGGAGCAGTGTAACTGTAATGCCTGCCTGTGTGTGAGTTTTAGCATGTTGTGCTCTTTCTAGAGAATTTAGGGAACATAGATAGCACAGAGAAGAAATTCGAAAATCACCCGTAATAATTTTTTGAAGTTAGTTACCTCCACTAGAGGTAACTTGATAATGGCTTGTCTTGGTAAACTTTAGAGAAGTGCACTAAGCATTAAGTTTGCTGAATTTTTCACAGACTGAACACATCAGTGTAGCCATTACCCAGTCAGGAAACAACTTCACCAGCAGCACCCCAGGAGCCTCCTGGTGGGTAGCAAAGGTAACCACTGTCCTTACTTGCAACAGCATAAATTAATTTTGCCTCGTTTTGAATTTGATATAAACATGGTCATGTAGAATGTACTCTTCTGGCTTCTTTTGTTCAGTATTTTGTTTTGAGAAATTTATCCATGTGTATATTGGTGGCTCCTTGCTGTATAGTACTCCATTGTGTGAATGTATCACAATTTATCTGTTGTATTGTTGATGGACGTTTGTATTGTATTCATTCTTTTACTTCCTGGATCTGTTATAATGTTTTCTAGTATAAATATTGCCTTATATTTGGTATTTTAGCTAGTTAAGCCTATTCTTGGAACACTTACCATCCTCAAGTGAATTGTCTTGTGTAAAAAAACTTATTGCTAAAACTATATCAGAATATTCTTATTACTTACTCTCTGTAACACCCACCATTAGTTTTTCCTTCTAAATTTGAAGTCTTAAATTATGTTACTGGCCAAGGGACGCTAATTGCTATTCCCTTTGCTGTCTGCCAGTCATATCCTTGAGTCAGGGGTTTTGTTAGAGAACAAGTTTTCTGATTTTATAGTTATACCAGAACTTGGCTGCTATCACTGTGGTTTTCAATGGAGAGAAAAATGCAATCAGAAACCTTCAGGGATTTGTTAGATATTTAGGATGGGCTTGGAATTCAAGCTGTATCAGTCAGATTAAGATGGCTCACTACTAGTGTGAGAAAGTGCTGAAGAACAGATTTCATATTGAAGGTCTAAAGGGAATCATGAACAACCTGGATCCATGGGCCTGAGTTATTGCAGAGCTTCCAGCAGTGTATACTGATGTTTATCTCTTTCCTACTATAGCTGTCGAGTGGAATGTCATGGCCAGCTCCTCAGACAGTGAAGATGATAGTTTCATGGCTGTGGACCAAGAAGAAACTGTGCTGGAAGGGACGATGGAGCAAGATGAGGAGCCCCACCCAATTTTGGAGGTTGAGGAAACTAGACATAATAGGTCCATGTCTGAGCTGCCGGAAGAGGTTTTGGAATATATCCTGTCCTTTCTCTCACCGTACCAGGAACACAAAACTGCAGCCCTTGTCTGCAAACAGTGGTATCGACTTATCAAAGGTACTGTGGCAGCTGGAAAGGTTTATTTATTTATTTACTTAAAATTTGTTCGAATGATTTATTTTTAAACCCCAGTTTTATTTTCTCTTTTCTCCCTTAAATTTATTGTGGTTCCAAAATTTCATGTTACACAGTTGACATTGTACATTTTCCTTTCTCTTTATCCTGGTTAATGTTTTGAATAGCTTAAATACTATAGTATTTCAGCGATTTGAAGTTTTAAAACTTTCTACATATTCTTAGATTTGATCTAGTTAATTGTATTGTTCTCAAATAGGCAAAATATGGGTGGAATGGGATAATAGTGATAACTAACATTAATATCCCTTTTACCGTTGTCGGTCACTGTTGTAACTGCTTTACAATCCTCTCAGCAAACCATAATAGATTAATTGAGTGAGGCACAGTTGTTACTTATGGTCACACAGGCAATAAAGGGAAGATTAAAGATTCACAGGCAGTCTGTCTTTAAAATCCATGTTTTTTATGAGGATACCATAGTGTCTCTTAAAGTAGCTAATTGTGGCAAATGTGGAATTATGAAAGCATTTACCCCTTGATTTTATCACTAAACTGCATAGGCCTTGTGCATATCTTTTACTTTTTAAAATGAGTTTCTCCTTTTTTTCCCCTCTATTGTTTAATCAAGATTTCAACTTTAGCAAAATATTGAGGGTTACTAGCTATCTTGTTTTTAATTAATAGATAGCAGTTATTTGGCTCCATTCCATTTAAGGTGGGAAAGGCTCTCTCTTTTTTTTTTTTTCTTTGCCTGAATGAATGAAGGTGACTAGGCCAGTTGAATAATCTTTGACCAAAGCAAGGGTTTGTATCAGTTTGTTCTTTTCTCGTAGGAACAAGGCAGCCAGAGTTAGAAAACCTTTAGATAAGAATCAGTCTTAAAATCTTGCCTTGCATCAGGGTGGTTCTCATGGGGAATGCAGTCCTTGTCAATTACCCAAAGTCCAACTTGGAGGGCTTAAAGACCAGTTGTGTTGAAATTGCTTGCTGGGCCCTGCACTCATTTGCTCACAACTGGTAATACTGGTATGCACAGCCTTCTTCTGTCAACAGAATTAATGGACTCTTCAGGAGACACTGGCTCCTTACACTGTGGAAATAGGTGGTTTCACCTATAAATAGAGGTGGAAGAATCACAGATGAAGGGCTGTGATGTAACCACATACACAAATTTATTCTTAGGCTTTATTCGACATTCATATCACTCTGGTCTTTTTTTAAGAGAAAGGAATCGTAACAGTACTCACAGTTTTAGATCTTCCGGGGAAGTCACTGCCAAGACAGCTTTTTTTTTTTTTCTTTCAATCATTATATATCTGTCTTTTATTCAGTACTGCCTTACCTCAATTCAGCATTTGCAAATCTGCATTATTTACTTTTCCATTGTATTGTTGACAATGCTGTTTCACAATTAAAAATGGCCATGTCTTTTTAATATTCCAATTCTTAACTGTGAGCTCAACCAAGAAATAGTGATCCTCATTGAGAAATGTGTAAGTACAGTGATCCTGAGTATGGATCCACTGAGGTGGCATAAATTCAAGAATGATACATTCTTTTAAAATGTAACATAATTGGTTGTACTCTTCTTCATTCAAAATGTTGCTCTTTGAATTGAGATTTCATGTGTTAGAAAAGTAGATTGTTCCAGACACATGCAGCTCTCACCTTTTTTAAAATATACTTTAGTTTTTAGAGTGGTTTTAGTTTCACAGCAAAATTGAGCAGAAGGTTCAAGGATTTCACATATGCCTCCTTCCTTAACATATGCATAGCCTCCTTTACTATCAACAAGCCTCACCAGCATAGAACATTTGTTACAATTGATGAACCTACACTGACTTATCATTATCACTCAAAATCCACAGTTTACATTAGGATTCATACTTGTTGTATGTTCTGTGGGTTTGGACAAATGTATGACATGTGTCCATCATTATAGTAAAACAGCTGTTCTTAGTTATAAATAACAACTTAGTTATAAGTAATAATCATAATCCACTATAAACTAATTATTCTTATTTAAGATAGAAATGCTTCATTACCATGGTCTGATGATAGATCTTTACTGAACACCTGTTATATTCCAGTAACTCTTTTATCATACTCTTTCTCACAGCCCCTTTTGCTTTGGAATAAATAGTACCAGTTATTTTGATGTGTTGCATCATGATATGACAGAAAGGGGAGCAGAATTCTAGTGTGAGCTCATTTTGTAACCTTGAGTGAGTTATTTAATCTTTCTCAACCTGGTAAATGAAAGAATTGGCTCTTTCAGGTTTAAAAGTCTATAATTCTATTTATTTTCTTTGAATGAAAAAAATCAAAGAAGTTTGGAGTTTCTCAAAGAAACTTATGACTTTATAAAAGTGATAAAACATTTAAATAGATACAGTTTTAATAATTTGATTTACAAGCGAAGTGTCCAGGCTGAGGCATTTGTTGTTTTTGTCTTCAGGTGTAGCCCACCAGTGTTATCACGGCTTCATAAAGGCTGTCCAGGAAGGAAACATTCAGTGGGAGAGTCGGACTTACCCTTACCCTGGAACCCCGATCACTCAGCGGTTCTCACACAGTAAGTGTTTACTGTGAAAGCAGATCCCACCCTGCCTGCGTTTCTGAAAACTACTTTGGATGCATGTATTTTGTCTGACTTTTTAATGATGAGAATGTAAAATGAGATTTATATAAAATTTACAGTCAGATTTAGTGAAGAGCATGAGTCTAATAAATACATTTTAGGCACTTTGGTATAATTTTAGATTCTGTTTTTTCACTGAATTTTTCTAATATCTCTACTCCAAAGAGATCAAGATATTATGCTTAGACTTTAAAAAAACATCTGACATCGTGTAAGAAGAAAACAAAGGTAAGGCATACATGAGGCTATTTCTGAGATCCTATTTATTTTAACATAGGGATATGTTCAGCAAACAAAATTTGACTGGGGTCACACAAAACTTTTGAACGTAAAGATTATTGATTTTAAAGTACAAATTTAAATAGTAAAACTGTAAATAAAATGTCCTGTCAGATGTAATTTAGAGTTTTTAAATTATTCTAGAATTAACTCTCCATTCTAATTAATTTTTATAGACTCATTTTATTTTATTATTCGTATCTCTCAATCAAAGTGAGATTGAGATATAGTATATCATAGGCCAGTACAGGTGTGTTTACAAATGATTCTGCTTAAAGGAAACTCATTGAGGGGAGAAGGGTGCCTCTTAGGAAGTTCTCGTAGTTACTGCTTTAATTAAATTAATTCCCTGTTCAAAAACTTTCAGTGCCTGTCTATTGCCTACAAGACAAAAGCTAAACTTAGTCTTATATTTAAAACCCTTTTTAATTTGACCTATGTCTAAATTTACCACTTATCTCCCAACTTTTCCCAAGAGCTCTCTTCTTTCAAGCTATCGCTTTGCCATATTTGTTTCTTCTTCCCCAGAGGATGCCCATCCACTTCGCAGAAACCTGCCTCTCCTTGAAGACTCAGTTGAAGTTCTGGCTCCTTCATGAAACCTTTTCTCAACTCTCTAGCCCACAGAAAAAAAAAAATTCTGTTCTGAGCTTATTGTCTGAAATATTAATTTGGCACTTAAGTCACAGTGTCTTTCATTGTTAGCTTATATGTGCCTTTTTTTTTTAAGTATATTTTGAATTTTTGCAGAGAAGGAGAGTGTATTAGTTATTTATGTTACATAAAAAGTACCCCAAAACTTAGTTTGAAACAACATTTATTATCTCACAGAGTTCCTGGGGGTCAGGAAATTTTGAGTGGCTTAGCTAGGAGATGCTGGGTCAGCATCTCTTACGAGGTTGCAGTCAGTCTTACAGCTAGGGCTATTGTCACCTGAGGGCTTGACTGGGGCCTGTGGGTCTGCTTCCAGGCTCACGCAAGTAGCCGTGGACAGGACTTCCTTGCTAACATGGACTTCATAGAGCTGTTCGTGACTTGGCAGCTGGTTTCCTGCAGAATGAATGATCTGAGAGACAGAGGCACACAATAAGACCGAAGCCATGGTGTCTTTTACAGCCTAATTTCTGAGGTGAATACCATCACACAAGAATTGACCAAAGGTGTAAATACCAGAAAGTGAAGATCATTGGAGGCTAGCTTGGAGGCTAGGTACCCCAGATCATATGTTATACTTTGTACTCCTGGAGACAGTTCAGTAAATAATTATAACTCATCATTACCTTTGAATTAGATCTAAATAGATCAAAGGAACAGGCCAAACTACTCTATTTTTAGTTCTCTCAAGGAGCTATTTTTACTTGCGCTATTGTAAACTCCCAAGAGCAGTGAATCTCAAAGTGTCATTGCTGGACCTCTGGAGAGGAGGTCATCTGTAAAGTCAGAACTGGCTTTGTTTTAAACTGTCCACACTGCAATGAAGAACACAGTGACCACTAGAGTCATCGAGGGCCCCACCTTGATTCATGCACGGGCTGCAGCAGGATCCATGTTAGGTCCAGTATTTATTACTGAGGGAGGGGTAACTTTAGTCACCTACAGATAATTGAAATAAGAAGTAGAGACAAGGTTTCTAAAGTCTGAACTTCTTTAAATGGTTTTTTGAAAAAAACGGTTTTATAATTCTAAGTGAGGGAAATTGAATGAATCTGAAAACTAACTAGCAAACTGAAGAGAACTGTGACAGGGAAATAGCAGTTTTCGAATAGGATGAAAAGAAGGAATTCCTTTAATTTCTTTCCTTAGCTTCTACCTCTTCAAACTCTATTTCTCCCTTGAGCTCAATTTTATTTCTTATTCCTAACTCATATTGAACTCAAGATTCACATTTCCAGTTTTTTTCCTCATAGTGTGTAGAGGTAAACAGATGTTTCATATTTAGTCAACTAAAAGTGGAATTCAGTAGTACCCTCCCCCAAATTTCCTCCCTAACTTAATGTCATTATCATTCAATTATATAAGCGTGAAATCTTGGATTCATTCTCAGTTCCTCTCTTTTCCTCACAAACAAAAAATCAAAATTTGTTGACTGTTCTGTCCTTGCAATTTCTCTCATATACTCAGCCTTTACTCACATGTATGACCTAATCATTCCATCTTTCCTGAATCTTGCCTAAATGGTCTCCTTGCCTTTCTTCTCTTCTTCTCTTTTCATTTGAACCTGGATTAGACAACTGTTCGTAATCATCTCCAAAACTGGGGACAGTGCTAGTTCCTAGAGCACTTAGAAATATGTAAGGTCCTTGTTTATTGTCTTGACTGGAAAGCACTACAGGCATTTAGTAGGCAAGAACCAGAAATGCTAAATATCCTGCAGTGAATAGGATGATTCTGCACATAAAGAATTGGCCTGCCCAAAATGACAGGAGCTCCTGGTGGGAAACACTGCAAATCTGAAATGTAAAACCAGCCTATCATTCCTCTGCCAAAGAGCCTCAGCCTTTCTGTACTGCAGGTAGAAGTTTCCACGCCACCTGGGTTTTGAGGCCGCAGTTTACCTTTTCAGCCTGAATCATTGCTGCATCCTTCACACGAGACTCCCTGTAATGTCATAAACTTCCCTACTTTATGGCTTTGCTTGGATGCCCTGGTTTCATTCTTCATTTCCCTTCTGTTCCTTTTCTGTTCCTAAACTTGTTTGTCTCTTGTTAAGTTTGCTGAAAATATCCTATCCTCTAAAACCTGTCTCAGAGACAAAGCTAAAAGCCACTTTCTTCACAAACTATTTTCAAATTCCCCAACCATGGAGATTAAGTTGTTTTCTTTCTCAGCTTATGCTTCCCTAAGACACATTCCTGCCTTCCTCTTATTGTTTATTATCATCTGTCTCTTACCATAATTATCTGTTTAAGAGGGGCTGCATGCAAAAGAAGAACTTCAGACTTGGGAAGGAAGTTCCTTGGTTCCTCTAACCCACAATTTCCTCATCTCTAAAATGTGTATTACAAATTCCATTGATGCCACAGGGTTGCTAGGAAATTTAATTGAGGAAACTTTTGTAAAAATCTGTTTTAAGCTGCAGGATGGTAGGGTGATGAAGACGCTCCTCCACAAGATTGTTGTGTACTTGAGGACAGGCAAGTTGCATGTCTTGACAGCTTTGCACCTTTCCCAACACCTAGTTCATAGTGGATAATGTATTAAATCCTGTGGAATTAAATGTAGCAAAGATTTGAGCAGTACAGCTTCTTTCCTATGTAAAAGTCTGGGTCCCAAAAAAAAAAAAAAAGGTAGGGGAAGTAAAATGAAGCTAGTTCAATCATACAAGCCTTGATTAATGTAGGATGTCCTTTTCAGATTGATGTGTAGGGGTCTACTGAGTCTTCAGCATCGTGCTTTGAAAAATGTTTTGGTGTTTACGCTCAAATATGGCCAGGTCATTCCACACACATGATAATCATGTTCCTGCAATAGCCAGCAGGCCCAGACTGGATAACCAACCTTGTTTGTTCCATAGTTTTGTAATTACAGGCCTTATCAAATATGTCCTGGCTTGTAGATGTGAGACACATGACAGCATAGTCTCTTAAAGCATGGGATAAATGCCTCAGGAACTTTCCCTGGAGACAAGTGGGGAAACAAAAGAGAATTTAACATTTGAAAGTGCAAAAGTTGGAGTTCAGCGGACATTTATTGAGTGACTACCAGGCACCATGGAAAATATGAAACAACTGGAAGACCTTGCACTTTAGAAGATGGTAACATAGTAGAGAAGTAAGCAGAATGCCGAAGCACTGTTTCCTTGCTGTGTGTGTAATTGTGAACATTTGACTTGTCTTTGAATAAGGGTTATTAGATATTAATTTGAGGTATGTGTCTTGCAATAATTGTTCATGGAGCGATCAAACTCATTTTTTAGAAGTCAAAGAGATTGTACAATTGGAATAAACATACTTAGTGTTATTTCTTAGTAGAGTATTCATACTGTACTGTGAATTGTAACTGGTATAGCACATTCCAATGGTCTAGATATTTTGAAAGGAAAAAACATTCTGTTTGGGTGGAGAACTTTGGGAAAAGGGAAATGACTACTTGAGCACTGGTGTTTGCTTAAATTCTTCATTTTTTCTAAAAGGCCCATTGAACTTGTCCAGTTTACCCACCCCCACCTGGACCAACATGTAGGTATTTTAAATAAAAATAGACAATAAACAAAGTTCAGTAGGATGCCTTAAATATTTGAGTGTATTATTCGATGGCCATTTTCTCATTCTATTATATCTGCGTTCTAAACATAGCTGCCTAAATTGACTCCCTTCCTCTCCAAACTTGGTTGATAATTGACTGCTGGACATTGAAAATACAATGTGTGAAACTTGTCATTTCAGTCATATTATCTTTGCATAGTTTGGGTTGTGCCTTCCTCTTCCAGAAACCTTTGTTTGCTCAAAGAGAAGCAGGAAAATGCCGATTGCCTTATTTTAGTATAGGATTAAAATACATGTGGTAAGAACCTCATGGGGCCCAGCTGCTGCCTGGATTTTCAATCCAAATAGAGAAGAAGAATGTTTGCTACCTCTTTGATAAATAAAGGCACTGTGCTCTTGCTACATGAAGGAAGCAGCTGCCAAGAGTTGATCTTTGGGGAATGATGAGACATAAATGAGTCCTTGACCCTTTTAGTTATGAAATCACGGATTTATCTTATTAAACATTGTGATAATGGACACATATTAAGATTTCAGAAGCCATAGGACATTGCTAATTTCTTTTCTGAAGGTATGGACTATTAAGGGGAAAGAATGTTTGTTTATGCCTGGCACCAGTTAGTTCAGTTCAAAGTTGTCCCATTTCTTGGATTAGTTCAAGAAAGATATGAGAAGACCAAAGTAACTGAAGCTCAGCTCCTTTAGTGGAGATTAAAATGTGGGTCCAGTAATTATTCTTTTTGTTTGTCTAATATCTAATTTGATCCTCATTTATAGTTTTTAACAGATCTGAAACATGAATAATGGAATTTCATAGGATTTTACTTCTTAGTAGACTTTCCTGTTGGGATGTGGATTAAAAAACTGATTTAGATATAGATTAGAAGTTATTTTCAAAGGCAGAGACAATCAGTGGAAAGTATAAGATTATTTAAATCTTTATGTACCATTGTAATATATTTGTGTCCTGAGAATATATTAACAATTTGGCAGATGCAAGCTTATTGATGATTAGATGGTATTTCATTTCTTCACATCTCTAGTCTCTTTCAATTTTAATTTGAAAAGTCTACAGCTCCGCTGTTGCACAATGCCAAAGGTTTGATGACTTGGATTTACTCCTTCCACTGACTGAGATTGCTGGGTGTAAGTGACTGAACACACTGCTTTTCTTAACTTTTAATTCATACAGTTTTCCAACTTGGCCTTCCTAGTGTAGAGATTCCTTAAAGAGCCTATCAAGTGTTAAGGGGAGAAAAGGAAGGTTATTTATTCCCAGAGCTAGTGTGTAGCACAGAGGTAATTAATAGCAGTGGAATTTTTCTTTTTCCGAACTTGAATAAGTGGTGTCAGAGTTCAGAAGAGATCTTAAAAGCAGTGATGTGCTAAACTTAACTAGACCTACAAATAAGCTGGATAATCACTGAAACCCTGCACTAGTGGATCGAACCTCTGAATTTCTTTTCCCTTTCCCCTTCTTTTTATATGACCCTTAACTGTTTGAATCCAGTTTCTCATGAACATTGAGAGATCTTTTTCCCAAGGGTATGCATGAAATGGATGGAAAGGGAAGTTTTGCTCAGCTTTTTTCCTGAGGTCCAGAATGGTAAATACAGGACTGTAAGAAGTGTGGATCTTTTTCAAAGGATAGAAACTAAATTAGCTTTCAAAGAGAAGCAAGATGGAAGCGCTTAATTCTCTCCTCTAGACTGGCTCTGTTTTTTTCTGATTTTCAGGGAACAACTTCCATTATAGCCATTGCCTCTTTTCTTCATAATATACCCATCGATAAGGTGTATATAATCATCTAATTTAAAAAGCTCTTCTCAGAGACCTTGGTGCTTTTTAAATGTTAGCTTACTGCACTGGTTTTCTATTCAACACCAACCAGCCTGCCTTGGTGGCTTTTGGATACACTTAGTAGCTTAATGACTTTCATGCTTTTTCTCTGTTACTTTGGGACCATACTACTTCTGAGATCCCTGAGCTACACTGGTCTTTATTTGTGGTTATTTCACAGCATCGATTAAAATTATTTTCTCTCATTTTTTTCATATAAAGATTTGTGTATTGGTTTGTGCTTCTGGTTTCATTTGAAAACAAAACATAACAAAACAAAAAAAACGGTAAGAGGAGGACTGAAGTAGAGAAATGGGAGGGCCAAGTACATCTGTTAGCACTGACTATCTTTTCCTAGCCCTAGAGGATAATTATGCAGATTTAGATCAGTCATGCAGTTGTGCTGAAACTTCACTCATGGAGCACCCTTAATCTGAATTTTTCTGTGTGTTTGCTAGAATTACACTATCTTATTTAATGACATCCTTGTCACTTTGCTTAGTGTGCTCAAAAATAACATTTCCCTTGCTTTTCTCTGGGCCTTATTTTAAAGGTTAATGAAAGACAAGAGGCTGGTTATAGGAAGTTTATACCTTTTAATAGTATTGTGAAATATGTGAAATAATTAATCTTTGAAAGATAGAGACTATAGTTAGAGGGGCTTCAAAATTCAACATCAGGTATTATTTTCTTTCTAGGTGCATGCTATTATGATGCTAATCAGTCTATGTATGTGTTTGGAGGCTGTACCCAAAGCAGCTGCAATGCTGCCTTCAATGACCTCTGGAGACTTGACCTGAATAGCAAAGAGTGGATCCGACCTTTGGCTTCAGGTAAGAGATAAAGAAGGCCCATCTTTGCCTTCTTACCAGGTAACTCCCAATGTGTGAAAGCTACCTAATCTTTTTTGGTGGTGTTCTCAAGGACAGGTTCTTGGGGCCCCAGGTTCTTTGTCATATGCTGTGTAAGTGCTAAGAGTAGTATGCTTGTGTAAGGTCTTTGAATTTTTTTTTTAAATAATACTTTATCATTAGTATTAGTTCCCTGCCAAAATTGCTACACAACTATGTGAATTCATTTCCGTAGTTTTCTCAAGTACTTATACAGGTGCGATATGCTCTTTGGTATGAAGTTGAAGTAAGAGCAGAAACAGAGTCGTGAGAACTGCAGTTGACTGACAGAAGTTATTGTCCCAGGGCTAAGATCTCTGAACATCTTTTGTTGTTACCAGCTCAGATATTTTGGGAGTGTATGAAACATGCCTCTGCTAGTTACTCAGGAGTGTGAGAAGATTCCACAGTAGGTGCATTCCTGCACAGTCCACCATGCCAAAATTATGGCAGAAAGAAACAATTTTCTCCTTTTTGACCTAATTGTTCTTGGGGATGGGAATACAATTGTTATTGCACTCATGAAGCAGGACAGTTTGAAAAGGCACAGTTATACGACTTGAGGGGCTGACATAATGGAGAAATAGTGCACTGAGTATAAAGTATTCTGCTAGATTTGTTGGTCAGCTTTTCCCAGACATTCTTCATTTGGCTTTTCAAGGTTGGAATTCACTCTACGACTAATAAGACTCGAGTTTTCCTTGTGCAGATTTCCTACTTATTTAGGTCTTGATTTACTACTTTGATTACTAAATGGGAGGCAACATGTTGTATTAGAAAGGGCACTAGGCTGAGAGTAAGGAGACATGAGTTTTATTTCCTGTCATAATCACTAGTTCTCCATGAAACTATGAATAAGTTATTGAATCTCTCGCAGAGACATATGGTGTGGGACTAGATGATTCTGTTTTTAAATGGGTTGGGAAAGCTAGTTGATCTTAGTTCTGTAACAACTGCTATGAATGTCTAGGCCAGGGACCTGAAACCTTTTTATGAGAAGAAGCTACATTTCACTTCCCCAAAGCTGTAAAAAAAAAAAAGCTGTAAAAAGCTCTTGCTCCTTCTCCTTTGCAATAGGCAAATAGAGGAAGGAGATGCTTACTGGTAGTGGACACTCACAGGTGAGACTGGGTTTTGTACAAATGAAGCTCTTTATTAAAATTATTGGAAAGATGAACAAGTGTTAATCTTGCCCTTTGCCTCATATTGCACATAGTACTATATTGATTAATATTTAGAATCACAGATTCTAAAATGTAGAGTCTTTTCAACTTATGCATCTTATCGCTACTGTACTTGTCCAGGCCCCATTTCAGAACAGCTTTGATTGTTTCAATCACAGAATACTGTTACTGCCTTTTTACATTTGGTAACCAGATTTTATGCCTTTGATAATTTTGGATTGGGTTTTTCTCTTCTTTGTAGAAATGGATCTCTGGACCTTTGGACTTTCATAGCTTATTGCCAACTAGTTTGCTTATTTTTCTTTATTTGTCTGTATATGATGGACATTTTTTTTTAACCACTAGATTTAAAAATACAGTGATAGACTATTTTCTTTTATAAAAGACATGTAAGCTTCTGAATGTTTGAAGTAATTTTTCAACAAAGTATCTCAGAGAATTTAGTTGCTGTATCACTCTAATCTACAATTAGAGTCTAGTTTTAGAGGGGAAACAACTGAGCTTTTTGAAATGTCTACTTAAAAAAAAACAAGCAAACAAACAATAAAGAGTCCTATGAGATTCCCATTTAGGCAGAAATCCCATGAGAAGATTGCCTGAGGAAATCTTTCTATATGCTGTCATGAGTCCCAACCAAAATTACTTCCTAACTGAAACTTCAGTGAGTCTCTCTGAACAAAGCACAGTTGTTGAACGGTCTTGGTGTGCCTGAGTCACACATTTTGGTGTGTGAAGGTGAATATTTGGGGAGGTAGCTGAGGGGGGATGCTACCCACCACCCTTTGGTGCCAAGTGTGAAGTCTTTTTCTAGTGCTTGGGTATTTGCAGTTTAAGAGTATTTAAAGCAATAACTTTAACAGTACTTGGTCTTCAAAAGTGTAGCTGTTGGGAGAGAGCATTAACGACCAGTGGAGCAGTTCGAGTGGGTGGCAGAGAGTCTGCATAGGGAATGCTACTGTACCAGGTGTCTTTTCTCATGGTCATTTGGTTATATTTGGATGAGACTGGAGCGTTCTCATTTTGATTGGTGTCTTAGCTCAAACTGCCATAACGAAATACCATAGACTGACTGGTTGACTTAAACAACAAAAATTTATATCTCAATTCTGGAGGCTAGGAGTCTTGAGATCAGGGGCTGGTAAGAGTCCTCTCTCTGGTTTTCAGACAGCTGCATTCTTGCTCTGTCCTGCCATGGCAGAAAGAGAGTTCTCATATTTCTTCCTCTTTTTATGAGAGCACTAATCCCATCATAAGGGCCCTACCTTTATGGCTTTATCTAAACCTAATTATCTCTCAGAAGTCTCATCTCTAAATGCTATCACATTAGGGTTAGGGTTTCAGCACATGAATTTTGGGGGGAATATAATTCAGTCCATAGCAGTTGGAATTAATGTGATTTGCCAATTAAAACTTGTCTTTAGTTTCTTTTGAAATCATAAAAGTGCTCATCTGGAGGGAGCATGGTGGTGATGAGTGTTGGAATGACAGCTCTTACAGCTGAGAGAGATAACTTTAGCTAGTACTTAGCTAGTACTTCTCAGACATTTCCAGTGGAGCATCTCTCCTCCCTTTTATACTTGCTATTGTGGTCTCTATCCTCATGGAGCTTATATTGTAACTAGGGAGAAACAAAAAGCAAGTAAGCAAATTATTAGAAATGATGAAGGAAACAAAGAATGAGATACAAATAAGAGGGGGAGAGCTCCTTTCAATAGGAGGCAACATTTTTTTTTACTGAGACCCGAAGGATGAAGAGCGGAGGGAAGTGAGAACAGCATGTGTAGAGACCCTGGGGCAGTAAAAAATAGGACGCGTTGAAGGACTCAAAATCAGACCTTTGTGAACGTAGCATAATGAACAAGTAGAGTGGCACAGATGGAGTCAAGATGTAGACTAAGTTCTGTGAGATTTTAAAACTTTAAGCAGAGGAGTATTATGACCCAATTTACATTTTAAGGAGCACTTTTGCTGCCATTTAGGAAGTAGATTGAAGAAGGCAAGAAACTAAAGCAGAGAGAACAGATAGGAGACTATCAAAATAGTACAGGTGAGAGACTGCGATGGCTCGGACTGGAGACCTAGTAGTGAATGGATGAATTTGAGCTAAATTCTTACGTTAAAATTGATGGGACTTCTTGATGAATGATTGGATATGGGAGGGTGAGAGGGTGACACAAGGCTGACTTACCTTTCAGGTTTATGCAGCTAGGTAGATAGTGGGGCCATTTGCCGAACTGGTGAATAAATATTTGGAAGTTTAGTTTTTGATCTCTTTAAACACATAAGTGATGGCATCAAGTAATTAGTTATTATGAAAGATTGGCATTTTAAAACAGAGGGTTTGATTTCCCTTAAGTGACAGCATAGTCTTTTGTTCATTTAACTCTTCTCTCATCCTTCACTTGTTAATGTTGCAAATAATTTTTGGATTGCCTATTCTGCCAGGTATTGGTTTAGATGCTGGGGATATATGACTTAACAGACAAAAATCTCACTTTTAATGGAGTTTAAATTCAGATGAAGGGGGACATATTTAAAATGACAGATACATAATATAGCGTGTTAGAAGATGAGTAGTGCTATTGAAGCAAAACTGTAGTATGGTAATGGGGAATCAGGATGGGGGGATTATAACTCGGGTGACCAGGGTTGACCTCATGGAGAAGGTGACATTAGAACACAGACTTGATTTATACAAGAAGTGAACCATGTGATTATCTAAGGAAAGAACGTTTCAAACAGAATAACCCATGCAAAGGTCGAGAGGTGGGAGTGTGCTTGGGACAATCAGGGGATAATGAATCCAGTGTGACTGGAACAGAGTAAACAAAGGAGAGTATACTAGGAGAAAAGGTTGGACAAATAATGGAGGGGAGAGAGTTAACATGTGAGTCTTGGTGGCCATTGTAAAGACTTTGTCATAGTCTTTGAGTAGAGTGGCTGGTTGTTTAGGTTTCTGAGAGAACAATTGTGGAAATGAGGAGACCAGTTTAAATGTGGTAGCAATAATCTAGGTGAGAAATGATGGTGAGTTAGACTAGGGTGTTAGCAGAAAGATAAAAACTGTATGGATTGGATAGAGCCAATGGGATTTGCCCAAAGAGGAGAATCAAGGGTACTGTTAAGGATTTTTAGCCTGGGCATATGAATGAATGAAGTTGCCATTAACTGAGATGGGTAAGACTGTAGGTGGTCAAGGTTGGCAAAGTACAGGAGAGATGAGAAATTCAGTTTGGTACATGTTAAGTTTGAAATATTCATTAGGACATCCAGATGAAGATGTCTAGAGTTCAGGGGAGACATGCAGGCTGGAGGTATTTTCTAGATAGAAAATCATTAGCTCTAGATGGATTAAAGCTGTGAGACTGGATAAAATTACCGAAGGAATGAGTGAAGAAGAGGAGGCTTAGTTGGGAGATTGAGACGTTTGGAAATCAGGGTGGGGAAAGGGACATAGCAAAAGATTAGAAAAGGAGCCCTGGGGAGGTAGGAAAAAGCCAGAAGAATGTGGCATCTTAGAAGCCACCACACTTGAAAGTGTTTCCTGGAGAAGAAGAAATATTCAACCATGTCATATGCAGCTAAGAGGTCAAGTCATATGAAGACTGAGAATTGACCTTGAATGTAATAGAGTATTTTTGATAAGTGGTAAGGATGAAAGCCTATTCAGAATGGTTTTAGGAAACTGAGAAGAGAGGAGTTGAAAACAGTAGTATAATTTTTTGAAGAGTTTTGCTATAAAGGAGAGCTGAAAAATGAGGTGTTAGATGGAGATGAATGTAGGATTGAGAAGTTTGTTTGTTTTTTAAGATGGCAGAGTTTTAGAGTTATTTATATGCTGATGGGAGTGATCTTCTCCAGGGAGGAACTGATTTGGATTGAGAGGAATAATTGTTAGAGCAGTGTTCTCAAGTAGTGAGAAAGGCAGAATCTACTATACAAGTGGAGGGGTTGACTGGGGATAGGAACATTGACCCTTTATCCAAAGGAGCAAGAAGAAATATCTGATTACAGATGCTGGTGAATGGCTATATGTGGGAACTGGTGGAAGTTCTCTACTGATTGCTTTATCACTCAGAAAAAAATAATTGAGGGTGGAATAGAACGGAAGCCATTGGAAATCCCGGCCGGTGATTATGAATGTACAATTGTATACATTGTTGCTTTTGCTTGCTGGTTCTAGGAAGTTGAATGTTTCTCCTTCTGGTATTATACTAAGGTAACACCTTAATTCTCAATCAGGTTCATTTGTCTCAGCCTGTAGTCAATTCCCAAAGCAAATGAGCGCTTCTTGGGACAGGTACTTTAAAAGACAAACATTTAAACCAGTTTCTAAAAGGCACTTTATTCAAAGAGAGACTAATTTTGGTATCTGGTTAATATGTAATGTTATCATAAGTCACAGCCTTTTTAGTTACTTTAAATCAAGTTAAACTTTTTCAAGTAGAAGTTTTTATACTTAATTGTGGAGTGGTCTGCTTTTCAAAAATTCTTAAATATTAGCTCACACCCAGTTAGAAAAGGGGAACAAATATCAGTTTTAAAACTTTCCACAGTTAAGAGAGTCTGAAAATATTGGGAGAGTCTATAAATGTTAAGGAAAGAGTTAAAGCTCAGCCTGTCATCTCTGTTAACTAGTCCTGGAGCAGTTGATTTTCCCACCACATTCTCCCTGTAGAATTTTTTTTTCCCAAGGATTTTTTTTTTGCTTTCCAGTATCTTCTCTTTCATTCATAGTTCCAAGCGATGGCTTGTAGTTCAGGCTTTGTTTTAGGAAAAAACACAGTCAAGGACAGTATTATACAAACTAGATGCCTGTCTCAACCTTGGCCTTGTCACCCCTGTGCTACTTGCCTCTGAACCCAATCATTATTGTATTGTCTGGGCCTCAATTTCCTTCTCTGTCAAAAGAGGAAGATATAAGACTACTGTTCTAAAAACCACATAGTAGGTCACTTTTATTCAAATCACCTGGGAAATTCACTTAAAATACAGATTCCTTGGCCTCATAGCAGACTCATTCACCTAATCTCAAGGGATTGGGGATAGAGTAGTAGATCTGAATTAAAAAAAGAGAGAGAGAAAATGTCCCAGTTAGTTCTAAATCTAGCTAAATTTGGAAATTCTAGATTTCTACAAAATCTTCTTGCTTTCTTATTATGCAGTCTGTGACCTCACTCTTATCACAGTCCGTTAGGTGGGTGTGTAATGTGTCAAATTGTTAAGGAAGAAGGATGGCTTGCTCTGTGAAATCTTAGCTGCTTCATTGTAGAAATTGTTGCTACCTCTTACCCTAGTTGGTCAAGTGTGACCTACAGTCAGAAGAAATGCTATGGAGAGGGTTTGGGGAATGGGCTGTTGGTTGCCCCAGAGTCTGCATACATGCTACCTAATCTTCAGACCAACCCAGTTAGGTTGGCACTGCTTTATACCCATTTTACAGATGAGGAAACCAGAGGTTAGCGAATCACCTCGTAATTCACCTAAGATCACATAACCAGTAAGTGATGGAGCAAGATTCTGTCTCTAAAGTGTGTATTTTTTCTACTGTGCTATGCTGTGAGTAGTTTTGTTTTTTCTTTATTTCATATTATCAATTTTTAAAACTTTTTAAATAGACTTTTTAATTTTAGGAATAGAACAGAGTTCCCATATACCCCACATCCACATTTTCTCATTGTTAATTTAACATCTAGTCATAACAGTACATTTGTGACAGTTAAACAACATTGATACATTATTACTATTAACTAAAGTTCATACTTTATTCAGATTTTCTTTTTTTCTTTTTAAATTGAATGTCTCTTTTCTGTTCTAAGATCCCATCCAGAATATATTATATTTAGGCTTCACATCTTCTTAGTTTCCTCTCAACTGTGACAGTCACTCAGAGTTCCTTATTCGATGATCTGGACAGTTTTAAGGCATTCTGTCAGGTGTTTTGTGGACTGTCATTCAATTTGGGTTTTTCTGATGTTTTTCTTATGGTCAGATTGGAGTTATGGGTTTCGGGGAGGAAGACCACAGAGGTAAAGTGCCCTTCTTACTACATCCTGTCAAGGGTACATACTGTCAATAATATGATTTATCACTTTATGTTAACTTTGATCACGTGGTTGAGATAGTGTTTATTTGATTTCTTCAAATTATTCTTTTCCTTTCTTTAAAAATTCCTAGCATATGTTTTCCTTTTCCTGTGATTCACACAGAAAAGAGAACGCTAAGGACAGATTTTAACACACATTGGTAACCAACACATTTGGTAATCAAGAAAAGATCCATAGGTTCAATTAGTTGAGCTTTCTTTGTAGTTGCCCTTGATCCTTGACATTCCATGGAATTTTGGGGGAATAACAGCTGTCTGGCTAATAATGACTATCATCAGAGTCAGGAAAGGATAATGAGCAGAGGGTATGTTATTTGAAGCAAGCTTTCCTAGCTTAGCGAACTTTAAAAGATAATACTAACTTGCCTTTTAAAATTTTTCAGTGAGGAGCAAGATGCTAAAGACAACATATCTCTTTTATTGTGACCTAACAAGATCTTTCTAGCTATCCCGAGTCAGAAGCTCTATTGGAAATAATTGTGCTTCTTTAAGACTGTTTTCTAAAAGAATAATCACATCTTCTAAAATCACTGAGTAATCATGCAGAAAAGCTAGTTTACTTATGGAGTTAGGGACAGGAAAAAGAAACAGTATTGGTCATATCAGATGTCTGTAGGAAGGCCAAGATATCCTTAGCAGCTGGAAAATGCTAGAACTTTCCAGAAATAACTGCCCAGGCATCATTATTTCTTATACTGTGTAAATAATACCTTAAAATTGATACTCATAGTCCTCTTGGATCCATTGTTGACCCTTTCTGTTCTGTGTCTATTGAAAAAGCTTAGTTTTAGGTTCTCTGCTGCCCTTCCTCGAGCCTGTGGTAATGTCGCCAGGAAATGTCAAAACAAATCAGGGAGTCTGGAACCAATACCTGGCACCAGGTATAACCAAAACAGCTGACAAGTGTCTGTTCTGGAAAATATCAGCCAGTTCTTCCCTTGGCTTAGGTCCCTGGTGTCAATGCAATGCTTACACTGAAATAGCTGGATGTGGAGTTTTTTAGCATTATGTATTTATATACTTATAATCATTGGATTCTGTTTTGCATTTAAGCACTTTATATATTAAAAAGCTTAAAATTTATATAAATATGTTCTGAGAATGCCAGGTCTGTGGAGATGCGAGAGAAATAGATGCTCATCAACTGGTCAGTATCAGACCATGTGACAAGAGGACGTGCTTCCCTTTCAGAGACATTGTAAACTTCTATTCTCTCTTAAAAACAGATTATTGATCTCACCGTTTTAATATTTTCTTTGTAGATAAGAAAGCTCAGCTAATTGTACCTATGGATCTTTTCTTGATTATCAAATGTGTTGGTTACCAAAGTGTGTTAAAATCTGTCCTTAGCTTTCTCTTTTCCGTGTTGAAAACCCTGCATCCTTTAACTTTTATTCTCTTGGTTCAACTTTTCTATCTTTTCTTAAAACTCTCTAAACCTTCTCATATTTTAGATAGAAATCCAGAGTGTCACTGAGAATAAGCAGTGACTTTCCTTAGAATGCTGAGCTTTCGTATCTACACATTGTGACCCTTTCTGCCTGCCATCTCGACAAGCAATGTTCGGTTGCTCTTGGGTTCCCTGTGCAGTAAAACTCTCAGACCATTTAATGTTTCTGTTTATTCTCAGGTATCTACACAAACCCCCAACAGTACTATGTATTTGATGACCACCATAAACTTAATTTTGTCTGATGCCTGTCCCTGTGTATCTCCAATGCTTTCTAGATATGTTAACTTTATTTTATGTCCTGGATGAAACTGTAGACGTCTAATCCTATATGGGGGAATAGAAAAGATATTAATTGCCCTTCAGTCATATCTAACTTCTCCTTCCCTATGAATACGCTGTTGGTTTCGAAGACACTCAGCAGTGCCATGGACCCACTCATGGCCAGTGCACATCGATTGGCTGTTTATTCTCTGTATACTTAGGATAAGGGTAGTTTCTCAAATTTTCCAGCTCTTGTGACTTGGAGGGAATTTTGTAAAGAATCTACATGTTGCTCTTCCTAGATGGCTTAGAGTTGTGTGGTCATTTATTAACTTAAAAATATCAACTTGAATTCTGGGAGACTACTTGATCGCTTTCAAAGCTCAAAAGATACCTCTCCTCTCTCCTTTAGGAGATGAACTCTCGAACTATGCTTTAATCAATTCTACTTTTCAAACAAGTAATGCCCTTGCTAATCTCTTTTCCATTGATCTCTCTGGAAGTGATTATAGGCTATGAATTTTATATTTGATTTGTTGGCTTTTATACTGTGTTCTTCTTTGCCTTCTCTCCCACTTTAGTAAGCTTTCTGAAATCCCATGGGCCAATCTTAAGTGTCTTTGCTATTTGATTTATGTACATGAGCTACAGGGTGGTTGCATTTTATGTGAGTAATGTGTTCTTGAAGATCTCACAAAATGAATTCTAGTTCTGACAGTAGGTTGCTGATATTTCTGTTTCCTGGTGAGAATAGTAGGCAATGCCATGTGACAGCAGTATAAACAGGTTTACAGTTCACTCTACAGCGTTGACACTAGCCATTCTTTTTTTCTTACCAACACTTTATTAAGATGTAGTTTACATATAGTAAATGTAGTTTACATATAGTAAAACGAACACATCTTAGGTGCATAACTCAAAGACTTTTATATATATATATTGCCGTGTGATCATCACCTAGATCAAGATACAGAATACTTTTATCACCTCTGGAAGTTCCCTCAAGCCCCTTTCCTATTAATATTGCTCCCCACAGAGGTAGCCACTATTCTGACTTCTAACAGATTTTTTTGAGGTTCATCTTGGTTTTTTTGAGATCGGTGCATCTGTCAGTAGTTTATTCCTTTTCATTGCTGTTCCATAATGTGAATATTCCATTTTTTAAACTTGATTTCTTACTGATGGATACTAGTTATTTCCACTTTGAATATAGGTGTAATCAACATTCTTACGTAAGTTTGTTTGTGGACATATACACTCATTTCTTACTTAAGACCTATTTATCAACTTTAAGAAATATTTTAGACGTGGTAAGTATCCCAGAGACTTCTCTATTCACTTGGTCCCGCTCTGAGTAGGAAGATCTGATGATATAATAGTATTATAGAAATCTGGGGAGGAAAGACCACTTGGATAATAATTAAATGTACTACTCATTATTAGGACCTCGTGACCTAAAGAGATGGGAAGAATATGTTGTGGGAGGTGGGGAGGCTACTTGGTAATATCATTAAGAGCATAGCTTTTGTGCCAGGCAGACATAGATTTGCTTCCAGATCTCTGTTGCTTAGTACCTGGGTGACTTTAGGCTATTTAACATAACATTTACATCACCTTTAGGTTGAAATGATAATACTTACTGTTCATAGTTTTTGTTCAGATTACATACACTACAATATTCAGAGAATAGGATGCACTTTTATATGTACTGAAGTACTAGCTAAGGACTGGAGAGTAGTCGTAAGGTATCCTTGCATTCTCAAAGCTTAAAAAGTGACTGCATTCATTCCTTTGTTTATTCATTTTCATGTCTTTATTGAGTGTTTATGCCCAGTGCTGTTCTAGACACTACAAATATAGGCGTGAACAGGAAACAGGGTCGACTAGAAGACAGAGATAAATAAATCAGTACAGAGAAAACAGCTAAGAAGAAAATAACTGGTGATGCACGAGAGTAGGTGGGAGTGTTTAAAATAAGTTATAAAATATGTATAGAGCCAGGACATATATGAATGGATAGGTTTTTAAAGGAAATCTGATTTACTAGAGGAAAAGTAGCAAACTAACAATTGGATAACAATCAGGATCCTGTTTACAATTTATTTTTAGGCCAGTTGTTTTTATTAAGATGTGGTTTTGATGAAAATAACTGTGAAGTATTTGAGTCTCCATCTACATTTTTTGGGTTTTGTAGAAGAAAGGCACCCAGAGCTCAGGCACCAGTCACATATGCTAATCTCTATGGGCTGTTACTTAAGTAACAGCTTTATTTCGTATTAGTTTCTTCCTGACCCAAGGAGGGTCCTGGTTAATCTCTATAAGTGGGTGATTTCTCCTTGTCTCCTCTAGCCCTGTTCAGTCCCGAAACACCCTGGATCTGTAGTGGTCTTGGGAGATGTGAATGAGAGCAGAGCTGGTAGGTTCCCCTAGGAAAGGAAGGAATCCTTCCTATTTATTTATAAAGTTCAAATCCTGGAATTTTTTTTAGAATACATGCTTTCCTAAAGTGGGTACACATTCTCTCCTGCTGGATAGAAGAGTGGGAAAATTGGCATAGCACAAATCTGGGTAAACTTTGGTACACCAGGGGAGATAATAAACAGGATTATACCATATTTCAGTTTGGTGCTCTCCCGCCTGAAAGGATTTTCCTGTTTTGACACCAGGCCAGAAACTTTATGACTAGCAACATTGTTTTCACTTCTAAACAGAGCCACTTAAAAGAGTACCCCCACACACATTAGAACTGCAATTAACAATTTATCAGATTAAACTGAGACTCCGCACCTTTTCTCCTTCCCTAGAAATTGAATCAAAAGACTGCTTGAAATGGTAACAAAGAACTATTACTGGCTTTCAATTTGTTCATTTTTAGCTGATAAGTTTTGCCCTATTCATCTAAGTAGTCGTTCTCCTGGGTTTGTTTAGAAGTGAAAACAATGCCAGTGGGGAATTTCTTTTTTTTCTGCCTTCAGCATATATATAGTTAATAGGATAGTTATAGTTATATAGGATCTAGGTTTCTCATGCCCATTACAGAATTTCCTCTTATTTTGGATGCTCTGTAAATGACCCAAGGAGTGTCATTTTTAAAGATATGGCTATAATTTTAACAATAAAAATATATACCCTAAACCTGAGATACTGACAAACTTTGTCTAATATCAGTGAGTTGTTTTTATATCAATCAGTAACTTTCTATGTTGCAACTGAGGAATAAAATAGGAAAAGCAAAAAAGCCGGAGTGAGGGGAAGCAGCACCTAAAGCAGTGTTTAGCCTTTCCCCTGATAAGGGCCCACTGATGTCTCCACAATAGGTTGTGATTTAACTGGAGCCAATTCTCAGCTCATGAGGGATCTGTAACCATATGGCTTCCATGGGTTGGTTCAGTTCAGTAAACATTTTCATAAAAATAGCTCCTGTCCTCTAGGATAGTATAATCTTATTGGGAGACTCTAAATTGATAATTTCAACATAGTGTGCTAAATGTCCCCTCCTGGTTCACCCCTCCCTCCCCTAGGAGGGTCTTTAGCCCAGCGTGGGAGGAGATGGTGCTGCATGGCAGAGGTCCTGAAAAAAGCCATGCCTATGCAGAAGAATTTAGTTCTTTTGACATCTAGTCCCATGTCCTTGGTGACTAACTCAAATCCCTGCTTTAGACTGCGTTGAAGAGCACAGTTGGCTAAAACCAAGTCAGGAGAGCAGGATATTAGGGATTTTGTAATGACTTAACCAAAGGATAACTTTATATTTGCCTCCTACTTTCCTTCTTTAAAATAAGCATTATACATTTGTATCTCCAGTGGCATCTATCTAAATGCAAAGACATTGTAATTATTACTGACCACATTGATATTAAAATAGAAATATTTTCATTATCAGAAGAAAAATTGATATCTGTTCCAGATAGAACTTCTGTGGTCCTGGCTGCATCCTTTGTAGATCATTATGAGTAGTTATTTGTCTTTAAGGTGTTTCTAGCCCAAGACAGTTTTGTTTTGTTTTGTTTTGTTTTTGGTATTCGTGGACTGCAAAGTGTTCTTCTTAATTTTCCTTTGTCTCCTTATTCCTCAAACCATAAACCATGAAACATGCTTTTCTTGTTCCCATTACAAAGTAGCACCTATAAAATCAAAACAATTTAGAGCTGTAAGCAGTTAAATTATGACTCCAGGAAAACTCAAGGGTCTCTTGCCGAAGTTGTAAGTGCCAGCCTGTCCTCTTGTGCCCTCTAGGTTTCCTGATTCAGATGCTTATGTGGTGTTCTGGGAAATCTCTCTCCAAATTACTCTTCTCCTGACCTCTGAACTCTTACTATCAAGGTCAGTCACTTCACACACTACCATAATGACAGCTCTATCCAGCCAAAGGCTTGATCAGCTTCCCAGGACCCAGCTTGGGTCCTATCAGCAAAATTAATCTCCCCCGCCCCCCCCCCCCATACACACACCAACTCAAGGCTCCTCACCACCACAGAAATCAGCTACACAAAAGAAACAGATAGGATTGTTGGTTAATCAGGTCTGTCTGGTCTTATTTTGCCCTCAAGGCCAGTTTCATATGGGAAGGACTAGTGTACTGCAGACAGAGTGAATGCCGTTTCTGGACCCTGAGAAAGTGAGTGCGTGCAGAGAGTGGTTAATATGAAATGGAGAGTATGATCGGAAACATCAGTACCTTTATTCATTCTTTAATGTCCCCTTTGGTGTCATTACTGTAAAATAATTGGAAAGCATTCAGGGAAAAGTCTCCCCGCCCCTCCAGCTTTATTGAAGTATAATAGACACTTAATTGTTCATATTTACATTGTAGAATTCAGTGAGGTTTTTTTTTTTTCAGTTATAGTTGGCATACAATAATATATGTTTCAGTTGTACATTGAAGTGATTAGAGATCTGTGTAACTCACAAAGGTAACCCTCGTCTCCCTTATGTCATGTTTTTTATGATATGACATTGATGACTTTTTTTTATGCTACACTTTATATCTTCATGACTTTTTTGTATCTATCCATTTGTACTTCTTAATCCCTTTACCCTTTTTTACCATCTCAGAGAAAAATTTTTGACTGCCAGTTAAGCAATTTAGACCATTCTCCCTTTAAAAAGCAAATCACACCAGAACATTGTGGGATTCTGTGAGTGAAGTGGAGATGTTTTTGTCCAGAGTTTTTCTTCTGTATTCATTGGCATGCTAGTGAGTCTTTACAGTTAAATTTTTCATGCTCCTAATTTTCTTGTTTTCAAACTTTACTCTTATAAGTTCCTAATTTCTAGTTTTAGCTCTTTCTATTTTCAGAGTCATGGAGAATATTAGCAAGTCACGTTGCTATAAATAAGTCTTAAAAGTGATTTGTCTGAAAGCCAGTAGATGGAACACTTTTTAAATTTTATTTTGCAGAGTGTAGGTTCAGTGAGATGTAGATGAGGACAACCAGGGAAATGTCTGTATGTTGAAAATGTTAAAGTAGTTCCTTTCAGCATCCCTTTAATCAAAACATTTGTCAAGGAAAACCAACTTTGGACCCTCGTCCTTTCTCTTCTATAAAAACGAAGGTTTCCATATCATCATATACAGCATGCATGCACAGAAAAAGTCTGGGTAGATTCAGTGTTAAGAAAAATCATCTGAACTTGGATATAAGGCAACGGGGTGACTGCATACCCTCCTAATATCTGTCGTGTTAGAGTATTATCTAGCAGGTTCATTTAAACTCAAAGGTTAGTTAACTCTCTACAACATGATTCTTAACATCTAGTACCCAAATCACCTGCGAGCTCATTAGAAATGCAGTTTCTCAGACCCCACCCCATCCTACTAAATAGGAAGCTCAAAAGTGGGGGCCAGCAGTTTGTGTTGTAAGAAGACCACCAGCTACTCCTGATGCAGCTAAAGTTTAAGAACTATAGCTATAGGGGAATGATACCTGTAACACCTTAACAGTAAATGATAATATTAATAAATAATGATCTTAGTATGGAGATGTAAAATAATTTTTTAGTCATGCATAAAATACAGGCATCCCCAATTAAAGCAGGTGCTTGTTTTGTCTTGTATCAAACAATTGAGCTGCTCTTCCAGTCCTAGGTTCCACGTGAGTAGAAACTGCAATTGTGGGAAGGTGGCATCGAAACCAAACCAGAATTTGGAATTGCTTCGCTGTTTTACCATCGTTGCAGAAGTAAACAAGAATGCCTCGTAATTCTCCCACTGCCTTTCACATGTGAAATTTTCTTCTGATTCATAGGAGCCTTGGGAAACATCTGAACCAATTAGCAGTTTTAGGGAATGTTAGTTCTGTGTATAGGGTGCCTATCTGATACAGAGTTTCTCACAGCTGCCTCTTTTGGCTTGTGCCTTGTTTTGAAATTTGCTCCATTGATCCTATCTGCTGTGTGATTAGGATTCGGTGTGTTTGGGGAATGAAGCTTCTGAGAACCATAGACTCCAGGGGAACAGGCTGGAGTAACATGTCTGTCCAAGTTTGATGTGGGCACATTTTGTCCTGTGGTGAGTCAGCTGCTGTGAGAATACCTTATTTTGTACAAAATTTCCAATGAATCAGTCAGTCCCTAATGTAATATGTGGGTACATTTTAATACAGATTTTTTAAACAGCTGTGATATTCTAGCTACCATATAGAAATAACTGTGCAAATAGATGGATTTCTTCAAACTTAGGACCTGACGTTTTATCTGGGGATGTGCCCTAAGTCAGTTGTTTCCCTTGTCTAGTAATGTATGGCAATGTCTTTTTTTTTTTTTTTTTAAGAAAGTTTCTAAGTACTGGGAGTTTATAAGTAAAAGGCATTTAAATAGCTTGCTTTCCTTAAGGTATGTAATTTGAATACAAGTTTCCTTGTTTTCTTTTTTTTTCAAAATTCTAGTAAAGATTTATTGTTTGCTTTCCAGAACTACACTTGTCTAAAGAGACTGTTTAAGATACAGAAACTGCCAAAGTTCATTGACCTCTGCAGTCTCTGACCTTACCATAAATTTAATTCATTTGAGTTATGGACCTTGCATTAAGATAATTGAGTTAAAGACCCTCTACTTTAAACAACTTCAGAATATAAAACATGGAGATTTTTGGAAATGATTTAAATCACATTATTGATCTAAAGTAACAAGAATTTAAAAGTATCTGATTTGCAATAAGTAATGTAATTTGATACACACATCTTTGCTCTCTTATTGCTGAACTAACTGTATAGAGGTTGTAGGTTGAATTCTGTGTCCTCCTTCCTTCCCACTTCATTTGTTCTTATATGGTAATTTTTTTCTCACATTCCTTACAAACTGAGGTTGAGGAGCATGATTAACTTTTGTATGACCCTACTTAGTTGTGGAAATATTTAAGTAAGATGCTGAAATTAAATCTTCCATTCGTGAAATAAAACAGACTTTGGAAATGCTGGATGAGGGAATTCTGCCACTCCTTGGGATAAGCAGAGGGAGAGATTTTGGCTTTCTAAAATACCCAGATATTTGAGAAGTCATTTAGTAAAGCCTTTACCTAAAATAATCCTTAAAGATTGATTTAGCATTGTCAGTGTCCCCAACTTACCTTTCTTTGGAGAGTCCAGAGAGCAAGTAAAGGCTCCTATAGTATTGGCAGAGTGTGACCCCAGAGCCTTGTGGAGAAAAAGACATCCTAAGAGGTCCTGCTCAGTTAATTTATCTCTCTGTCACTCTGGATCTGTGGCTTACCTAATTAAAATTTAAAGAAGAGCTTTTTCAGCTTTGAAATACTCAGACCTTTTAAGGTGTCTGACTTGTTTGTGGCAACTACTCAAAAGGAATGTATCTGTATGTATGAAGAACAATCCGGTATAAAGATTAAGAGAATGAATTTTATAAGAGACTTAAATGGATTGAGATCCTTGCTCTGCCACTTACTAGATCTGTGTCCTGAGGCAAGTTATTTAAATGAGCTATGCTTCAGTATTCTCATCTATAAAACAGGAATAAAACTGGGAGTTTGGGGTGAATTAAATTAGTTAATACATGCAAAGCTCTTAGAAAGGTGCCCAGCATATAGTAAATTCTCAATAAACATTAGTCATCATTAGTAGCAGTAGTAACAGTTATAAGTAGCAATAATTGTAATTTTTCATAAAACTCAAGTCACCCATTCATTTCTACCACCTACCCCTTACCCCCCTAAATATAGGCACAGTTTATGAATTTAAAATGCTTTGTCTAAAGTAGTTCTGTCCAGGAGCACTTTCTGTGATGATGGAAGTGCTCTGTATCTGTGCTTTCCCGTTTGGTAGCCACAAGCAGCGTGTGGCTAATGGTGACTGTGTCGAACAGTGCAGATCTAAAGTGTACTCTTTCCTCAGGTTCGAGTTTACGTGTCCTGTTTTACCAACACTTTAATTCTGTGAATAGTTTTTCCCCTTAAGAGATATGTATTTTTATACTATATTTGTAATCTCTTTGAACCCAGAACTGATGAACATTGCTTCATAAAGTATTGATCATTTGTTTAAAAATATGTTACAAGAAACATGGTACACATGAAGGAGCAAACCCAAACTAGTCTTATGTTAACCATTGTTTTTTGTTTCCAAATCACATTTGATGTATTTGATTTACCTTCCTGGGACTTGGGGTGACTTCTCTTTTATACCATCTACTGTCAGTTATAATTTTATTTCTGTTGTGCTTTCTTGAGCTAAATAGTTATTTCTGCCAGGAATACTCTGACCATATACTAGTAGTCAAATATGTCCACCAGTTCAGTTCTGTTCTCATAACGTGTGCCATGTAGGTATCAGTACTGTCAGATGTCTGTGGCTAATTGACCATATTAATTTCATACTAACTTCATATTAATTTACGTTAACAATAATAATAACAATACTAGGCACCTTTCTGAGTGCAATATGTGATTTAACTCATTTAACCTTCACAACCACTCTGTGAGGCAGATGCTGTTGTTATTTCATTTTATAGGTATGGAAACTGAGACAGGGAGAGATCTGGTAGCTGGCCTGAGTTTTAGGGCTGGGATCTCACCCTAGGCAGGCTGGCTTCAGAGCCTATGGTCTTAACCATAGGTCCTTATGTGAAGCCCTTGTAGCTAATTGTGTTTTGGAATTCAGAATTTTTCAGAGTTCAGGATGGGAATATAATGCAGATGCCTTTATAGTACCTCTGGTGGAGTCTGGACCAGCACCCTGTAATCATCTTTACTAATATTTCTACAGCAGCACATAGGAATACTTATACTTGACATTTCACGTCAAATTCCAAATAAGCTTTGAAAAAAATGAGTTTTCAGAACTGAGGATTTTGGAATTTTGAATAAGAGATTGAGCATCTGCTTTATATAGCTTCTCACAGAGGAGCTATATAAATTCACTCATCAAATGGAGTGAATTTGGGCAACATGCTGGAAAAGAGTTGCATTGAATTCATGTTCCTCATTTTTAACAACCAAAATAGCTTTGTTTTTTCCTCGATTACAATGATCAAGTATCACTTTTTGCAAAGTTCAGCCAATACAAGGTCTTTTACAAAGAAGAAAATGAAAATCATCTCTAATCTTACCATTCAGAAATAAAATATATATTGACCTTTCAGACTGCCTTTTATATGTAATGAACACGTACAGGAAAGTAGGTTATTTTAAGTGGGCTCAATTTGCATGGAATCACATTCCTTCTCTGACACTAGTTGGATATGTGGCCTTGGGAGAATTAACCACTCTGTGCCTCAGTTTCTTTATCTAGTCAGTGAGAATTACAATGGAGCCTACTTCTTAGGTTTCTCGTAAGGATTAAGTGAATTATGTGTAAAACCCTTAGAACAGTGCCAGGAGCATAGTGCCCATCAACTATTATGATTATTCCATGTTTGTCACTTTTTATAAGACAAATAAAGAGCCACATTATTTTTAATTGCCACATAGTATTGTTTTATATGGATATTCCCTTTTTAAATACTGCAAATGAGCATCCTTGTAGCTATTTCTTTTTTGATTTGCCCAGATATCTCATTAGATTAATCCCTGGAAATGAAATTGCTGATTCAAAGCATATGCACTTAATTTTTTTGAAACAAATTGCCTAATTTACATTGAAAATTCTATTTTTGCTTCCATGGTTTTGCTATTTTGGGGACCCTTGATCTGCTGCTTTACTTTATACATTTGATTTCAGAAGACAGGATTTCTATTATCTGAAATCCAAATTTCAGTCTTAAAGAGTTTTAAATTATTACTCTGCTGAAGTCTGTTATATATTTTATTTGCTTTTTCCAACTTTTTCACAATACTTATAAATTCTAAGGTAGCAAGAACGTGAAACTTTGCTTGGTATTTCACAAATTAAATCATCTTTGGCTAACACTAACATTTTAACTAGACCATTACATTAGTTAGGTTTTCTAGTTGGGCCAGGGGGCTTCCTCCTAGGAAAGCAAAGTTTTGGGCCAGAAATCACGAGACTCTATGAAAGGACAACAGATCACGAGTAGCTCCCTTAGTCATAGTTCCTATGAGATTCGAGAATAGCAAAACCTAATTCATGGAACACCTCAGCCAATGTTGCAGCGCTGCTATTGACACGAGAACTGTTCCTAGAGAAGACTCATTTCTGTGGTGAGATCCTGTTGGGTTGATACCTGTTTTATTAGGAAAATATTGAAAATAGCTGATGCCACAGAATGTTTTTAGAGGCTCACTCCACATTCTGAAGACTGGTACCTCCTCAGTAAGTCATGTGAAGTAACTCTTAAGTTGGATCCTAAGGAGAACAGTCCTCTACTCCACCTTTTCAACCTCAAGACCTTGTAATTGACACCATTAAAGCAGTAGGAGGAGCAGGGCTTTCCAACCCCTATTCCCATAACCCCTAGAAGCTGAAAGGGAAGCCAAGCTGTTTCCCCAAGCAGTTGGAGCGCCTCAGCTGCTATCAGGTTAATATGCTATTGGGGTTCCTTCTGCTTAAGATTTCCTGTGAAAAAGTGGATCCTGCAGCTTTAACAACAACAGCAAATTCTTTTGAATGTTCTAGTATTTACTGACACCTGGATATTGAGACAAAGTACTTTGGTCTTGAGAAAACTAAAGGTGGCATGTAGAGTAAGAGATCAAGAGAAATAGCAATTGTTTCCAAGACCAAAAGCTTTGAAAAACCATGCTACTGTGGGACATTATCCTTAAAGTTTCCAGGCATAAGCCAAATTTAACTCAGGTTTCTCTGTTTTAACTATAAAAGATGTATAAATTGGTGATGGTTTTCTCTCAGACCTGCAAACCCAGTTTTGTCTCCCTGCTTCCCTTATGATTTGTAGTATTGGTTTCCATTTTGTCGCTCTTCCAGGCCACGTACCTGTGGCTTGTTGTGAGACCCTGAATCCTAACCACACTGTTATTGGCTTCTCCCAGGGTCCTATCCTTCCCCGAAAGCTGGAGCAACTCTGGTCGTGTACAAGGACCTGCTGGTGCTGTTTGGTGGCTGGACAAGGCCAAGCCCTTATCCCCTACACCAACCAGAGAGATTCTTTGATGAAATACACACTTACTCACCCTCTAAAAACTGGTAAGCCACAGAGATGGGATATTTTCAATCTGGAATAAGAGATATGAAGTGAATGGATTCCTTATCTTTTTGCATCTAGAAATCTCCTTGAGAATTTGATGGAAGCTATAGATTCTTTTCCCAGAGAAAAATTTACATATGCACAGATTTTGCCTACAATTTCAGAGGGTTTTCAGGACCCCCTTAAAACCTGAAGTTAAGAACCCTTATTCCAAAGAGAAAAAGTGAGAGAGATTTACTCCTCTTCCAAGAAAAATGAATGAACCAGTTGAAGAACAGGGAGATCTTCAGCTTTGGCTACTAATTCCCCAGGGGTGTTCTGGATCCAGATGATTTCATACTCCCTGCTGTGTATGTCCCTAAGACTGACTTCTGATTGTTTTTCAAACATGGAAAATGAACACAACTCCTGTACTTTGTAGTGGACTGCTTAGTACAAGGCTCTTGGCAGCTGCCACTGGTCAGGCCTGTAGAAAGAAGCAGCCGGTGGTGCTCCTTCAGCAGATTAGGCTGACGCAGCAAAGGATCCATGATGGAGTCTCTTGTCATTGTCTTCTTGTCTCTCCACTCTACCTCCAAGCCAAACATGCACACTGAGGACTTGAAAGCGAACACAGCTTTAGAAGTTTTATAGGAAAGGCATAAATACCTTATGCCTTCCTCCATTTATTATCCTAACAGTATCTCTACTGAAGGTGATAGGATTGTCATTTAAAATAAATGGGTGCCTACTTATTGTTGTCCACCTTAAACACGTAAGACCAGAAGCAGATAGTGCTGACCTCTTAGTTTCCTCCTGTCTTTTTTATATTAGGTGGAACTGCATTGTGACAACCCATGGGCCACCTCCCATGGCTGGCCATTCCTCCTGTGTGATAGATGATAAAATGATTGTCTTTGGTGGCTCCTTAGGATCCCGGCAAATGTAAGTATATTTGGTTTGCTGCCAAACTGAAGGTAAATACTCCTGGGAATAACCAGTCAGAAAAGCGAACTAGTCAGGGTCAGTATTCCTGAACATGGTTCTGATTAATCCAAGTAATTATCTCACCCTGTCACTCCATATTTTGATCCCCTAGTCACAGACCAGTAAGTTCATAAACTTACTCCATAGAATGGGGGCTACATAGTCTCTCTTCGGTGTGTGGTTCTATTCAGTGGGATCAAATTCTGATGGAGCCTCTACCTTGTCTGTTTCTACTTCTGTTGTGCCTACAGAAGACCACCTTCCAAGAAACAGAGTGCTTTTACTTGTTTTCCTTTTTGACCCAGCTCGTGCCTTTTGGAGAAGGAGAGTGGTAGATTGACAGACTAGGTGGAAATGGCTCACTCTCCAAATGGAACAGGTTGGGAAATAGGTAGAAGCAAGAAAACCATGAGATCTGACACATTTCTGTGAGGCTGTTCTTCATACCCACTGTCCTCTCCACCTCTGGCCACACAGGCCAGCTCAGGCCAGAGTCAAGAGCCAGAGCAGTCCATGAGAATCACGGTTTATCTCGTTCGGCAGTAGCAGCAGCAGTGATCGCTTCCCTTGTGCTCTGAAATGGAAGTTGATGAGCTGTCAGCAGTAACACCATTGCAGAGCCAACCATGTTCTCCCTTAGGGTATTCTCTGTCTTCCTATTTTAAAACAACTGTAGAAGGGACTATGTGAGCTCTTAGGAGCTGTTATTCTTGAGTTCCTATGTGTGAATAAATGACCTTACAGAGAGGATCATAAAATAGAGACTGCCAACTAGGAATCTGTCCTTGCCATACTAATCCTTTGAGGGTTGGAGGTGCCACTTCGTCCTTAATAAAACTGCAGCACTCATTAGCCATTGTCAGATGACTTTTGTAGCCAGAATCAAATCATTATTTCCTGGACAATGATAGAACTGCCTTTTGAATAATTTTTTTCTCCTTGCGGCTTTTACTTTTCAAAGACTATATCTTGACCAGTAGCTATTTCCCATTATCACTAGTTAACTCTTGCTTTAAGTATTAGTGTGTGACTACAGACATGACTTAAACAAGCAAGGCCTATAAGTAAGTGGAAAGAGCAAAAGTTTGAAAGTCTCAAGATGGATTCCAAAGAAAGAAGCGAAGAAAAATATAGTTCAAGTGCTATGAGTGTAGTACTTTGTGGGGCATCTTTATAAAAGTAAACTTCATTTATATCAGCTCTTGTGGTCCCTGGTAGCTCCCAACTCCTTCATTTTTTATGTCTTTATTTCACAGGAGCAATGATGTCTGGGTCCTTGACCTTGAGCAGTGGGCATGGTCCAAGCCAAACATCTCTGGCCCCAGTCCTCATCCTCGAGGTGGCCAATCTCAGGTGCTCAGGAATTAAAATAACTATTCAGCAAACACTGTAGCATCTTTCAGTTAGGATGGGAGAGGGAGGAGGAAGTCAGGTAAGATGCCAACATGCATAAGCCAAAAGAGAACTTACCATTATTTTCGCTGGTATTTACTTTTCAACTTCTAATGTGTTATATTTATTTTTAGTGGCTTTATATTGTGCCTCTCCCCAAAGCATTTACTTGGCTGTTTCATTTCTTAAGAGAACCCTGTATTTTATATATTTGGCACTCTCATTAATATTTGATCCACAAAGAATGCATCCATTCAAGTGAATCATCAGTTATTTATTCACAGGGATCAGAATTGACATGAGAGAATGGAGAGTTTATGGTAACTAGAATACTCCCATTTGGGATCTGGGTAGGCTATTTTTATATATGACTGAAGCATAGGAGGTCAGATGCCTGTGTCTTTATAGGTTTGTTTTAAATTTCTTCCTCTTCTCAGATTGTCATAGATGAAGCGACCATCTTAATCCTCGGAGGGTGTGGTGGTCCCAATGCTGTGAGTATTGCTGGTGTGGCATTCCATGCACATGCTGCTAAGTGCTCACAACTTGCTTCCCCTGTCTTGTAAGACCGTATGGGACCATTTCTGTGGCATTTTCTTTCGAGAGTACCTTGTCCATTTGGGTATATAGCCTTAGTATTTCCTGGCCTTTTTATCCATCCTTTTTTGGAGGGTATAGGGTTGCTTTTAATCAGAGACATTCATCCCTAGAATATTTATATTTTTTCCCACTCCCACTTCCTCTTTAGGCTCTAAGGTTTGCTGCTATCATTTTCTTAAGGAGGAGTGAAACAGAAAAGCAGGTTGATAGCTACTGGAGTTTATATGGAATTTATTTTAAGAATACATATTCAGAAAGTTATGGATATGTATTCTTTTTCCCCTCTACCCTCCCACATACACACACATATGCATTAAAACCACAGGCAAAAATTCAAAACCACTTAAAATTGATTCATGGGTCACAAGCACAATTCCATGTGTCCGGCCAGGGATACTATGTGAGTGAATGAATGAAGGCATGAATGAATGAATGAATGACGAAAGGCTGCTATTCTTTCTGAAGAACCCATATACTCTCTAGACCAGGCAATGCAGTTTTGAGATTCCAGCTCTTTGTGTCCTTTGTAATATGAACCACACCTGAGTCCTGTTGTTGGTCCTTCTCTTACAGCTGTTCAAAGATGCTTGGTTGTTGCACATGCATGCGGGTCCCTGGGCCTGGCAGCCACTCAAGGTAGAAAATGAAGATCATGGGGCTCCAGAACTGTGGTGCCATCCGGCTTGCCGGGTAAGCAGGGAACTGACTGGCCAGCAGGAGGAGAGGTCCTAAACCATAAAACCAAATTAACTTGTCAGATTTCCACGCAAATTTGTATGGAAATTGAAAACACCTTGATGTCACAAAATAGATGGACATTAACCATAGTTCTTGGGCATTTCTCACACATGTGAATCACTAGAAGAGAAAACTTAATGGGCCCGCCTGTCCTTTAAGTCCTAGCTTTAAGCATGTCTTTGTCTATAAACTTTTCCCCAGGATCTCCCAAGATTCCTTCCTCCTCTCTCTCACTCTTCTGTGGACATGATTCTAATGATATGATAGCACATGTCTAATGATAGCACTATAGCAACAAATCGCTCCCATGTCTCTCTCTCATTGTAGCCAAAAAAGCAGACAACATTATTTTCATCTCTATACCTACACAATGCCTGACACATCCCAGATGCTTATAGTAAAATGTTTGATAGTTGAACGAATGATCAGAATTGAGCACAGGTCTTTTGTCTTCCAGGTGGGGCAGTGCGTTGTGGTCTTCAGCCAAGCTCCCAGTGGGAGAGCCCCACTCAGCCCCAGTTTGAACTCTCGCCCATCACCTATCAGTGCCACGCCTCCAGCCCTGGTTCCCGAAACCCGAGAGTACCGCTCTCAGTCTCCAGTAAGGAGTATGGATGAAGCTCCGTGTGTTAACGGCCGCTGGGGAACACTGAGACCCAGAGCTCAGAGGCAGACCCCCTCCAGCTCCCGGGAAGGGAGCCTTTCCCCAGCCAGAGGAGATGGCTCTCCCATTCTCAATGGCGGGAGCTTATCTCCAGGAACAGCAGCTGTAGGTGACTCTTCCTTGGACAGCCCAGTACAGGCCATATCTCCTAGCACTCCATCTACCAATGAAGGATATGACCTAAAAATGGGACTTTCTTTGGCCCCTCGACGAGGGTCACTACCAGATCAGAAAGATCTGAGATTGGGATCAATAGATCTGAATTGGGATCTGAAACCTGCTTCCAATACCAATCACGTGGATGGCGTAGACAACAGGACAGCTGGGGGAGGTACGAGACACCTTCCCGAACAGACAAATGGGGTGCATACCCCACCGCATGTGGCCAGTGCCCTCGCAGGAGCCGTCTCCCCAGGTGCCCTGCGTCGGAGCCTAGAAGCCATCAAAGCGATGTCATCCAAAGGCCCCTCGGCCTCTGCAGCACTGAGTCCTCCTCTGGGGTCTTCTCCAGGCTCCCCCGGGAGCCAGAACCTGAGCAGTGGAGAAACTGTGCCTGTTCCGCGCCCAGGGCCTGCCCAAGGAGACGGACATTCCTTACCTCCCATTGCCCGCCGCCTGGGCCACCACCCTCCACAGTCCCTAAACGTTGGCAAACCCCTGTACCAGAGTATGAACTGTAAGCCCATGCAGATGTACGTGCTGGACATTAAAGACACCAAGGAGAAGGGGCGGGTCAAATGGAAAGTATTTAACAGCAGTTCTGTGGTCGGACCTCCCGAAACCAGCCTGCACACAGTGGTGCAAGGCAGGGGCGAACTCATCGTGTTTGGAGGACTCATGGACAAGAAACAGAATGTGAAGTACTATCCAAAAACAAATGCCTTGTACTTTGTGCGAGCAAAGAGATAATGTGTTCTAAACCCCTTTCCCTTTCTGTGGCTTTTAATTTGGAATTTTCCAGCGTGCAAGCATTTGGACTGAGAATTGGGAAAACAAAGGACAAAATTACTCCCGTAAACCAAAACCCCAATTCCCAACCTCACTCACTGCAGATCAAATGTCCATTAAGAAAAAATTATATATAAATATATATTATATTAGCCAACTCTGTTTACAAAGAGGGAGAGATCTCTGTCCTGGTTCAGATAAAATTGTTGCTGTGTTTTAGCAGAGGGTGTGCTGCCTTTTTCTACTTTGCTGGTAACTAGACCAAGAATTTAGGGAACAGACTAATCTCCGAACTTTCCTACAGAAACTGAGGAGCCCTCTGTAAATCTTTACGCGGCCTTCTCAGACTTAGAAACAGAAAGGGCAAGGGCCCGTGTAAGGTGCACAAACGGAGGTTTCAGATTCGCGTGCTCCAGGGGCTGGCAGGGTAAAAGCAACCTATGGGCATGTTCTTCCCCTTCTCATGAACCCACAGAGGACCTGTGAAAGCTTCTCTTTGCTCTAGTGCTCTGTGCCCAGTCCTGTTCTGCCCTTTGTGACTGAGGACAGTTACCCAACAAGGGGTTTTGTTCCACGTTTATGTGCCAGGATCATCGTGAAATAATGTGTATGCAGTGACACCGGTCCACCGAGTGTCCATTGTTCTTTTGAATGCTCCTTCCTTGTCTCAGAAAACATTTCAGTATCTGTGGAATTTTCTGACAGTCGTGCTTGGTTGCAAGTTGCCAAAAACCACATTTGTTGTCCTTTCCCTTCCCTCAAAACTTGATCTTCAGAGGCTGCCTTTCTTTTCCTTTTTTTTTTTTTTTGGTGGGAGGGGGAGTGGGGCTTATGCAGGTTTTTTAAAGCCCTAAACCTTCCTCATTTTTCGTTTCTTTTATAAAGCACAGGTGCCCAGAGAAATCTCTTAGAAATATTTCTGGAATACCTTCTCTGGTTTCACTAAGGGGCCGGTAGGGAATTCCAAGATGCCAGTATCATGAGAAACCCTTGACGCATAAAAAAAAATGACTTTTCTTTTTTTTCCTTCTGGGCTTTTTACTTCTAAAGCACATTGGGCACACACATCCATATTTGTAAAATGTGGAGTTTGGTCCTGAGAGGGAATCCAGTAATAGTTCCTTCTAGAAATTATGTTTGCCTTGTTATGACACGCATTTTTCTACCTGGTTGTGAACTGGTGATGGGGTTAAGTATCATATGCTTGGCCTCTTCAATACATGGCTGACCTTGGGAGCAGCTCCTTTGTGATTGTCTTATTCATGTGTCACCCGAACAAGCCTTGGGTTTTTACTTTCCTGTCATTTCTGTGATAAGGTACTACCAACTAGAGCATTTTTTTGGTTGATATAGGAAGTTACAAGTTACCAGGACCTACAACCACATTGAACCACTTAAATGTGGATTTTTGGAGATTTCCCATCAGTGGGAAGAGGATTTTTATTTTGCCTTTAGGATTTAAATTTCAAAACATTGCATTTCCCATCCCCACACTCCCTTTTTTTCTTGTTAGCATTTCCCAAGCACAAGCCTGCTGCAGCTGGCCCTGGGTCCTGGCTTTCAGCCAGCACTCAGCAGTCTGTCTGATAAGTATGTTTTCTCCTGTTACATCATGTCGAGTCCTTTCCCGAAGCCATTAGCTTTTACAGTGTGGTCTTAGTGGGAAAGCCCCCCCCTGGTGCCAAGCCCAGGAAGGGGCCAGCTCACAGGGAGGGGTGTGTGTTCCAGAAACAGCTCTATGTGCCCCCTTAGACGAGGGAACTGCCGTGTGCCTACCTACTATGGTGTCCAGCTGCTCAGAGCTCAGCACTTAGCTTTCCAGACTCCCTGCTCTGGGGCTGCTGCCAGCACTTTGGCGAAGACTGTTAGATCACGTGGGGTCCGTATTCACCAGAGAAAGCTAGCCTAGGAGATTAGCAATTTTAGCATTATTGCTGTTTCTGAACCTTATGACATTGCATTTGTGTTTGGACAAGTGGCTCCAGACTCAGTTCCCGTTTAAATATGAAGTATTTGGAAGGCTGAGAGTGCAGAACCTCAGCCTGTAATCAGTCCCTCTGTCCTGTGGCCTTCCTAAGTCACCTGTTAACTAACTGGTTGATTTCTTTCACTTTCCCCAAGTAAGCAGGGAGCAGAGCTGATTCCTTTAGAATGTAACTGGGGCTCCCCAGCACCCCAGTGTTGCCCACACCACTCGGAACCAGACTGTCCGTTCACAGCTTTGTAGGGAACATCTGACTCGCTGCACCAGGTGGTTTTGGTATTGGTGGCTCCTGGGCACAGTGGGGTACACCTTGGGAGAGCGACTCAGCACAGTCGAGGTGATTGTCTCTCAGGCCCTTGTGAAGCCTCAGGTGCAGTGGAGCTTCAGGTGTCTCAGCCGAGGTGACCATCCACAGTGCCGTGGATGCTTCAGTCAGATCAGATTTTATCACAACTCCGGTTTTGACACAATGCCAATTTTGTCTTAAATGATTCACTGAGGAAAATGGGACAAGGTATTTTTTTTTTTTTAACCCTCAGGAGCACCTAAAGCAAATATTTATCAGTATTTAAGTATTTAAAATATGTTTGGTTTCTACTTAAAGCTTTAACCCCTTCCGTTCCTGCAAGTGTGCCTTTGAGAGCCCCCATGTCATATTGACTTCACCGGGCCACCTCATTGATCTCAAGTGAGAATTTTAGTTTCTTTCTATTCTCTGGGATAGAACTTCCTGTTTTCTCATTTTGCAGCCTGAGCAGCAGAGAGGGTTCTGTATTTTTCATTTCTATTTCCTCCCTTATTCTACACTTGGGTGGCGGGCTCCACAGCCTCTACCCCACCCCACATTTTGGGAGTACAGATACGGTGTCAAAAGGAGCATAAATTTAGTTGTAAGGCAATAAAACGAGGTTTACTTTCCTCCCCATCCACTGCAGATTGGTTTTTATTTTAATGTTCAAGTTTTATATCAAAAGCTGAAACCGTGAACTATCCTAGGAACTGTTGGAACTCTTTAAAATAAAGAAGAGAAAGAAAGAAAACCGACTTAAGAAGCCTTGACTTTGGAGGACAGAAAGCCACCAGCTGATGGAGGCTGCTTCCCTTGCCCTTTACTTCCTGGGTTTCTTCTGCTTTGCTTCTTTCCTTCCCCTTAAAAGTGATATTCCTGGTCGGGTTGTCTGTCTGTCTTTGTCTTTGTGGTGATCCTGGCATGGTGATGTGCTCTGCTTTGCATTATATCTGTGGTCTTTTACCAGCGCACAAGTCAGTGGGGAGGAAGCTCAAGTTTGAGGCCTGGGTCCTGTGCAGCCTCCCCACAGACTGCAGAAGGCATGTTTTGCATGGTCACCAGTAAGTGGCTCCCTCTCGCCATGGTCAATGTCAAATGAGAACAACCCCAAGGCGTTGCCTCTGTCTGTACTCACTCTCCTCGCTCTGCTCCCCTCCCACCAACCAGGGTTCCTGTCAGCGCACACCAGTGTGCCCTGGCAAAGCTGGTGCTGTGAGTGTTGTTTCCCATGCAGCTCAGGGGTCCCGGGTGGCTTACCCTGAGGTGATCATATTAGGCACACAACGGTGTAGGAATGAAAAGTGGATATGATTTTATTGATATTTAAATCTCTGTCAATTTCATTTTTTGTTAATGTTTTCCCCTGATGACTTTTTAGCAATTTAACAAATAAAACAAAATGGACAGAATTGCCTTACCTGTTTCATTAGTAGAAAAGAAAGCCATCATGGAAAGCAGTTGGGACTGGAGTTTGAAGTTGGAGGCAGAGTAGCTGGAAAGACATTTCTTGTCGAGGAGGGCTGTTTCGGGTGGAGGAGGGGACCTGCCCAGGTCCCCAGGTCCTCAGGGGACCCTGAGGACCATGCCATTTAATACGGAGCAGCTCTCTGCATCATGCTTGAAGGACTCGATATTCTAGGGCCTCAGCGCCACCCTGCAGTGAAGACCCAGGAGGAGCTTGGAGCAGAGGCCCAGGGGCCAGGATGATGCCTACATCTTTGCCGGCCTCCTGAGAAAAGATGAGGACACAGGCTCCGGGGTCTTGAAACAGCATAGCAAGTGGCGGTTGAGGACTCAAGCCTGCAGCCCCAGTGGCCTGGCCTACCCTACTTACTACTCAACCTTGATCCAAGTTTTCTCATGCATAAATGTTGTTTCTGTCTTACAGGATGATGAGGATTAACTGAAGTTGGATGTGAATAGCACTAGCACAGTGCCTGGCACATAGTTGGTGCTCAAAAAAGGGTGGCTATTATAATTAGCCCTTGGAGGAAAGGGCTGGGATCTGTGTAAGTTGTCAAGAGCATGCCCACACTTAGAGGTGTGTGTGTCTGCAGTTGTCTGGGTCTTCATCTAGATGTCAGGAGAGCCTCAGTTTTTCTCCCTTCAAGAGCAGGAAGTAGCAGCTGTTGTCACAAATCAGGTCAGAATCGTCCAGCTATTTAATCTCCCTTTTGGATTTAATTCTTCGGTGGTTTGCCAGTCGAATCCACCCTGTGGCACAGAAAGTATTCTTCTGCCTGGATTCAAAGACATGCTTAGCTCCCAGCCTGAAAGTGTCAGATGGGGGCTGATGAAATGAGTCCTCCCACCCGTGCGTGTGGGGGTCTGGGAGGAGCCAGGCACCACCATAAGGGTAGGGGGCTATAGCCCCAAAGCCACTTGCTGAGTTACGTGCCAGTTTCTTATACCCCTGGGTCTTTTGTGCCAAGCGCTCTTATGTTCTTTTCATTCAGTACATACTGAACACTGACCTTGTCCCAGATTCAGGTGCTATAGCCCTGCGGCTCCGTTTCTACCAGTATGTGGTCCGAGGCTGTCTCTGCTGTTTCCTTTGCGGCACACAGCAAACTAGAGGGGGATGTGAGGAAGGGCCTTCGGTGCAACGTGCTGGCAGCTGCTGAGTTGGTGGTGGCAGGGGCAGAATGATTGATTTGGATGCTTCCACAGTTGCCTTTGTGGAAGGGTTGGACTTGCTCCTTGCGAGTGTGTTGGGCTGAACAAGGTCCAGTGGGTATAGAAGGTCTAAGATTTCAGGGTCATTGGGAAGAACTTCGTCACGGTCAGAGCTCTGTGTAACGGGTGGAACCAGTTCGCCATCTCTGGAGGAATCCAAGCATTGCCCGGATCATCAGTCTGCGGGATGTAGAGGCGGCGATGTTTGGTGGGTAGGGTGCCGGTGGTGACTGGTGGTCCTGGGGAAGGGGGCCCCTGCCCAGCCTTCGGGGCAGGCCAGTCCCGTAAGGCTCCCTTAACAGTCTGTGCATGCCAGAGGCCATGCTCCTAACCACGGATGAGCCTGTTTCTCCTCTGAGATCAGAACAGGAAGACGGCAACGTGGTCGGCCCCAGAGCAGAGGATGTGTGGGAACAGAGAAGAGGCAAATTGTCATTTTGGGGGAGAAAACTAAATGTCAAGGGGAACACAGCTCAGAGAAGATCCGTGGCTCACCCAAGGCCTCGCAGGAGTTGGCAGTGACGACCTTCCTGTCTGCGCAGCCCAGCACAGCACTCCCTGGCCACTCCCTTGGGACTAGAGGCCTGTGCCCATTCGGGTCTAAATGACAGCACCTAGCTAAGGAAAGCAGCTCCACCCTGTCCTTTCTCTTTCCCGGGTCTGCAGCTCTTCTCCAGCTGGCTCTGTGGGGCAGCAGTGCGGCCCTGACTGACTGAGGAGGAGACCAAGGCCTTGCGCATGTCACTGCCCTGAGTTACTCATCAGTCCAGGACTTCACACTGACTTAGGGAACTTGGCAAAGACCAGGCTTCGAGCACCCCCAGGCCCAGGCAGGACAGCAGGCCACCTTGCCATCCCGCAGTCTGGACTGCTTGTGTGTGACTAGGGTTACCCGGCTTCTCTGCGCCTTCAGGCAGAGGGGAGCATCCCCTGCTACAGTCTGCCGTCTGCTCCTTATGGCCATAACTATCCCTGTCCCCTCCTCCCTACAACATACCACCAACCAAAGCAGTTCAGCAACGTTGTGGATTCTTTGTGAGGCAATGATTTCACTGTTGGTGGAAGTGGTCATGCAGAGAGTAATAACTTGCATGGGAGGGGATGACAGCTAATTTATGCATAAGATCAAGAATAGGCCCGAGGTACCCCCATGTGCCCTTTAAACTTGAGACATTTTGTGGACACTGAAAGGACTTTCTAGAGAGGATGCAGGAGAGACCTGGGCACACACTTTGGAGCAGGAAAGACTTGGGTTCACAAGCTGGATTTTGTCACTTGGACCACCTCTGTGAGCCTCAGTTTTATCATTCAAATGGCAATGATGCTGCTGCCAGCCTCACAGGTTGGCAATTTAGCTGGAACCAGCAATAACTGTTGTCTATGGAATGGGTGTAATTCCTCCAAAAGACCACCTGGGGGCACCCTGTGAAAGGCTTTGAGTCTTGGGTGTTCTGTCAGGGGTGGTCTTGAGAAGGAAACTGAACTTACTGAAGGAGAAATATGCCCATCCTCCCACCTCTGTTGGTAAAGCCGGAGTAGTGCCCCTTCTCTGGCATGGGTTGTGCTTCGGAGCATTACTGCCAGGCTGGCCGGCCGTCCCAGCCCCCACCTGTGGGAAAGCCAGTGTTTTCCCCACAGGGCTGGGCTCTGGGCCCAGGCTTGTCAGCATGCACAAAGCTAAACTGATGTTTTAAGTAAATGTCTAAGAGGCCTGGAAGAGTGTGCCATGCCCCCACCAGGGAGCCTATCTGCTCACCCACTAGGGAAGAGGAGGGCCAGGCCTTTCCAGGCAGGAGCCTGGGAGAAAGAAGGAAGCTCCTGCCCCAGAGCTGGGAGTTCTGGGCAGCTGGCCACCCATAGGAAGGCCAGGAAGGCCCAGGACGTCCCTGGGGATTGCTCTCAGCATGCAAACCCTGAGGTGCTGGGACATGCGGATGACGCAGAAGAGGCCCATTCCTTGAGGAGCTCACAACCTCATCACAAGCCAGGGAGGTCTCATACTGGGCTGGACAAAGATGACAAATCCTGAGCTGCTGAGGCCAAAGGATAATGCAGATACATGAAAAAGATATGAAGGAAGTGGAGTCCTAGAACCATTTGCAATCAGCACAGCCTGGGGCAGGATGGCCATTCTGGAAGCTGCTGAGCTAAGAAGCCGGTGTTCTTGCCTTGACCTCACCCTGATAGACTGAGGCCGGAGGCAGGTGAGGATAGAGCCTTCTGGGGGATCCCAGATGGGTGGGGTCCAGGCCTGGCCTCTGGCAGTCAGTAAGAGGTGCCTCACTCCAGGAAGAGTGCAGAAGGGCTCTGGGAGATCTGGCGTGCCCAGAGGGGCCGGCGTTCTGGGCTGAGGACAGTGCAGAGTGACCTGTGGATGTGACGACCAGAAGTCATCCCCTCTGACATAGCAGGGAAAGAAGCTAGTGACCAGAATCCACGGTGGGAGGAGAGAGGCCAGCATGGATGGGGCCATAGGCAGAGCTATAGAGGAGAGTTTCTGGAACAAGAAACCCCTGAAGGCCCAGGAGCGATAACGCCCAAGAAGTGTGTGCTACCCCACCCCGCCACCATGCTTTCCCGGCTTGTGGGCTAGCACCCCCTCCAAATTGAGCCCCAGAACCAGAGGAGGAGGAGATGAAAAGAAGCAACCTTGAGGAGAGTGTTTAAGCTGTAGGGAATGAGAAATCACTAAAATGTAAGTTTACCAGAAAATTACTAGATTAAAATACCTGCATGGCAGAGATTAAATTGAGTCAAAGGAAACAAAACTCTGTTTCTTAAACATTTGAGTCAGCGAAGGTAAAAACTTGTACTCGCTCCAATTAGAAGTCAGATAAAGTGCGTGGGAACCCCCAGAACCAAAGAAGGATAGGGGCAATTATGGCCAGTGCTGGAGGAAGGAAGGCACAGGGTGCCCCAGTAGAGGGAACAGCTTGTGCAAAAGCACAGAGATCTGGGTGTGATGACAGGTCCTCCTGGAATGTTGAGAAGGTCAGCATGACGAGTGGACAAAGCAGAACTGGAGAACAGATTGGAGGTGGAGGATGAGAGGCAGGGCCTGGGCCTGGGCATTAGAACCAACGCAGTGGCAATGAAGAGAGGACATGAATACATAAAGAGAAAAATCAGCCTCTGGCACCTAACTGGGTCTGGGGGTAGGGGGGAAATTGTCTGGCCAGCACCCATTCCTGCACTAAGTGAATGTATAGTACCTACTGTGTGCCAGGCACTGTCCCTGCCTTGTGGAGCTTACATTTCAGTGGGAGTGGGGGAGAAGGGAAAGACAAATATGTGAATGATTAAGACCATTCCACTGAGTACCATGAAGGATATAAAAATGTGATGACAACAGGTGATGGATTTGGGCTCATCTGAGAAGTTCTTTCTGAGGAGGTGACATTTCAGCTGAGACCTGAATGTAAGAAGCAGCAGCCATGGGAAGATGCGGGGGAACCATTCTGTGTAGAGACAACAGCAAGAACGAAGGCCCCGAGACCAGCATGAACCCGACAAGTTAGGGAGGAGAAGAAGGCCAGTGTGAAGGACAGGAGACATGGGAAGCCATCAAGAAAGTTTTAAGTAGAGGAGTGACTGACACACGAGGCTGTCCAGGCCAAGGACACCAATCTTGCTGCCCAGCCCGGGCCTGCTACAGCCCAGCCTCAAAAAAACTCTCTGGGGGTGATGTGGCAGCTCCAGCCCCAAATCCTATATTTAAATGGAATCTGGACATTTTTAGTCTGTCCCTCCTCTCTACCCTACTGCCCTGCTTCTAAGAGTGGTTGCCTAGTTCTTTGATTTTAATCCCACCAGAGTGTGGAACACCCAAGGGCAAGGTCTGTACCTCTTTCGCTACTGTCTTCCCAGCATCTCGCCCGGCACAGGAAGTGCTCATAAACATTTGACAAATACGTGTCCCCGTCCACTGGTACCTGGAATGTTCACTCTGCATCCTTACTGGTCCTCCTTCCAGGCTCGCCCTCTACAGGCCATTCTCCAAGCTGCAGCCATAGCCAGTCAGTTTTCATTGTGTCAAATATTTCTAGGTAGTAGGGATTATTACGAGCTAAATTGTGACCCCACCCCCAACAAGATTCACCCGTTGAAGTCCTAACCCCCAGTATCTTAGCATGTGATCATATTTGTAGATAGGTTCTCTACCCAGGTGATTAAAGTAAAATGAGGGTGGGCCCTAACCAATAGGACTGGTGTGATTATAAGAGGAAAGTTGGACACAGACTTATAGAGAGAGAAGGCGATGGAAAGACAGGGGTAAGATGACTGCCTACAAGCCAGGGAGAGAGGCCTGGAACCTTCCCTCACAACCCTCAGGAGGAATCGACCCCACCAACACCTCTGTCTTGGATTTCTAACCTCCAGAACGAAGACTACATTTCTGTTGTTTAAGCCTCCTAGTCTGTGGTACCTTTTCACTGCAGCTCTAGGAAATAGAGGCTGTAACAACAAAAGGTCAAGGCCCCTATCCTCGCGGAGCTGCAGGGTCCAGGAGATGAAAACGCAGATCTGACCGCTTCCTTCTCCACTGACCTTTCCTAGGTGCCCCGCCCTCCACCCCTGCCCTCCAGGTCCTCAGGCCTGTGTGAGAGTCTGCTCACCTGGGCCATCTACTCCTGGAGGCTGGTGACTCTGTCCCTACCTTGATAAATCCTCCCTGCAAGGCCTTGTGGGACCTTGTCCAGGAGGTGCTCAGTCAGTGTGTGAGAGAAGACGAACCACGAAGAAAAGAATGGGTTAATCAGAAGGTTCTACACTAGAAGGGGGTTTTAGGTACGTGGGCCACTTGCTTCACCTGAGGCCTTAAGAGGAGAAGCAACTTGCTTAGTGGGACACACAACCTAGTGGTCAAAGGGGTACAGGCGAGGGGCACTCACTAGACCAAGATGGTTCACGAGCGTCCTTCTGATACATGTTCTGACCACCCAGGCCTCAGTAGCCGACTGGTTTCCAGTGGTGTTTAAGTGAGGTGTGTGGAGCCTGTTATGGACTGAATTGTGGCCCCCACCCCAATCCGTATATTAAACACCTAATCCTCAGTGTGACTTATTTGGAGACAGGGCCTTTAAGGAAGTAATTAAAATTTAATGAAGTCATGAGGGTGGGGCCCTAACCCAGTATTAGCGGCGTCCTTATAAAAAGAGAAAGAGACACCAAGAGTGAGTGTACACAGAGTAAAGGCCGTGAGAGGATGCAGTGAGAAGAAAACTAGCCCGGGTCGGAAGGAGAGGCCTCGCTGGAAACCGGAAACCAGCCCTGCTGGCACCTTGATTTTGGACTTCCAGCTTCCAGAAAATAAACTTCTGTTTTTTAAGCCACCTAGTCCGTTGTAATGTGCTAGGGCAGCCCAGCAGCCTGATGCAGACCCCACCTGCTGAACCGCCCAGTGTTAAACATGCAGGATCTTAGACCCATCCTACACCTTGAGCAGAATCTCTGGGAGACAGAGCCCAAGAATCCAGGTTTTGAACGGGCTCCTGGTGCTCACTGAAGTGTCCTCTCCATCATCTCCTAAAGACATTGAAGACCGATTCCCCTAGTTCTCTGGTCAGCTCCTCTGCCCACCAGCTTCCCTCTCTGAGCCCACGAGGACTTCACATGTTATCTGGCCTCCAGGTTGACTGGCAAGCTCATTCTGCCACGTTGCTTCATTTCCTCACACTCTCCCTGAGCCCTCCACAAGCCAAGCCAATGCAGGACTGGCTGTGAAGTTTGCAAACCCAGAGATAAGCCAGATCTGAGCCCTGCCACTAACCCTGACTCGGGCAGATGCGGTAAGGACTGCAGACGGTGGTTTCAAGCACGGATTCTTAAAGAAGCGGTTATTCATTTGTTGTATTCCTGCCTAGCTGTGGTGGAAGCAAGTTGAGGGCAAGCTTCTTGTCTTATACATCCTTGTCTCCTCGGCCCCCTTCGACATAATGGGCCTCCATGATTTGTGGGTTTGGGGTCCTCTGGCTGCTTCCAACTTTACTAGGAGCAGCCCTGCTAGGCGGGGGCAAAGCTTTAAAAGCACTAGACCCAATCGGATGAAACAGATGCTTACTTCAGAGCCCAGAAACCCTGGGTTCTGAGACTCGTTTTCCCACTGACCAACGGTGTGGCGTGATCTCAGACAATCGTGCTGTTTCTGAGTTTTTATTTGTAAAAGAAAAGAGAGATAATATTTCCTACACAGGTTTGTTTACAGAATTAAATGAAGTAACCTCTGCAAAGACCCCACAATCTTGCACTTAGCTGGCTTTCGGTAAAGGTTAACTCAGGTTATTCCTTACACAGTAGTGATATGCCTTACCTGAAGGCAGTGTGAAAGGACGCGGATAACAATTAAGTGTACCAGACAACTAGATCACACACCTCCTGGGTAACAGGCCCAGTGCCCATCGCTGGAACAGTGAGGGGGGCTCATGGCCTCAGTGCCGAAATGCCAGCTCTATGGAGGCAGGGGCTTCTTGTTCACCATTGTCTTCCCAGCAGCTAGACCAGGCCAGGCATATATAAGTGCTCAGTAATTATTTGTTGAATAATATGGGATGAATCAGTCAATAAATGACTGATTTTAAGACCTTGAGCGAGTGCCTTGACCTCTCTGAGCTGCTTTTTCTCCATCTGTGAAGCCAGAGGTGTTTAACTCATCTCGAAGTCCTGCTGAGCAATTAATTGTGGAGGAGGAGGAGTAGAGGAGGCAGAGGAGGAGTAATGATGATGATAATGATGATGATGCTGATAACGATAATAATAACAATTATACTTACTGAACACCGCTGTATACAGGGCACTGCTGTAAAGAACCCTAGGAGGTAACAGTATTTTACCTCCACTTTATAGAAGAGGTAACAGGTACAGAGGGGCAGGGAAGGCTCCTGGAGAAGGGGGATTTGATAACGTTTTAAAGAAAGACGGGCTCGGACCGAGCACAAGGGAAGAAGACCGTGGTCCAGAGGGGAAGGACCTGTGTCCAGTGACCCGCGTGGTGGTAGCTGCAGATGCAAGTGAGACCAACCCATCTCCGAACTTAGGAACCCAACCCCGCCCCCGGCGTCTCCATGACAACCCACTCCGCACATGCGCCTCATGCACCCGCTCCTGGCCTGGCCCCGCGCGCGGGCGCCAACGCCGAGCACCCGCCGGGCGGAAGCGGGCCCCGCGGGGTGCACGGCGGGAGCGCGAAGCGGACTTTTAAAGGGACGGTCTCCACCCGGGTCTGTTTGACCGCGGGGACTGCTGATGGTGAGGGCTGGGTGGCCCCAGGAGTAGGTACCCAGGAAGTAGAGGAAAAGCAGGGCTATGTGACCCTTCCCAGAGGTGCGTAGGGAGAGCAGGGCTGTGCAGATGCCCTCGGGTTTATAACTGGATGTCTGCCCCGAAGGCACTGTGGAATGGCACCTTCTGGGTAATAAGAGGGAGATGGGATATGTCCCCCCGCCCCAAGAGAGGGAGCTGGGACTCCCAAAATGCTAATCGGGATAATAAGGAGGGTAGGGCTCCATAACTGCTCCATCACCCGGGGAGGGAGCTGGGGCTCCACGGGAGAGGGTAGGTTAAAAGGGATCACAGGTTCAGCTTGGGACAGTCACGCTCTCCCTTCCCCTGCCCTCAGCATTCTGCCATCTCCCTACGCCACTGGGGTGCCCAGCCATGGCCAGACCACCCACTCTGGGCTCGGTGATTGTCCCAGACTGGCATGAGAGCGCCGAGGGCAAGGAGTACCTGGCCTGCATCCTGCGGAAAAACCGCCGGCGGGTGTTCGGTAAGTGCTCTCGCCCTTCCTCAGCCTGTCAGCTGTCCTTCTTGGGGGAGAACAGAGTCACCTGTTGCTCCCTGGGGAGGGCACGGAAGCAAGGCCGTGAGGGTCTGCAGCACTGCACGTGGGGACCCCTGGAAGCTCTATCCCTGGGGCCCGCACCTCCAAATCTCCTTAGAGCTAATTCCATCATCAGAGCCAGGAACACGGAAACAGGCAAAAGCCTGCCAGGAACCACCTTCACCAGAGAGAGAGGCTGCTGACTGAGCCCTCACCGAGTGCCAGGCCCTCTGCTGGGTACTTTTCACAGCGGACTCCAGTTTAGCCTCAGCAGCACATCTTACACACTTGTTAAGCGAAGTGAGTCTAGAGACAAGCCTCTTTCATAGCCTGCCTTCTCCAAGATGAGACGCTCATGTTCCCCAGGATGAAGCCAACTCCCCTGGGGCAGGGCAGGGCAGGGTGACAGACCAGCAGAGGGGCCTGGCATCGGCTGCAGGGGTCCAGCTCTGCCCAGGACATAGTGCCAGAAGGCTTAAGACCAGAAAATGAGAGGGCAGCCTCCAACTTAGGACTTTGAGGTCCTAAGCCTACAGTTTGTTTTTTGTTTTTTTGCAAGTTTTAAATTAAAAACATTCACAAAGATTTTGATATATTGATTCTAAGGAGTTTATAGTAATTGAGAATACTTTTGTTGATATTTCTCCACTGAGGAAAGAATTTTGAAAAACCTCCCTTTTACATGTGAGAAATATAGAACATGTGTTAATAGTATCAGTAAAAGCCATCTCATGCATCAGATGCAAAAAAAATAATAATAATTTGGTGTTACTTGGAGTTGGCCCTGGCCCAGCTCACACAGCACACGTGTTCTCAGCAGAGTTGCTCATCCAGGGACACTGCCTGTGTCCCAGGCCTCTGTAATGAGCACAGAGAACCTTGGGTGGTTAGCACTGCAAAAGCCCTTAGAGATGAGTTTGTCCAACCCAGGGCAAGTGCAGATTGACCCCTGACCCCACCTGGCTCCGTCCTTGCCCCAGGGCTGCTCGAACGACCAGTGCTGCCCCCGTCTGTGGCCATTGACACGGCCAGCTACAAGATCTTCGTGTCTGGGAAGAGTGGTGTGGGCAAGACAGCCCTGGTGGCCAAGCTGGCCGGCCTAGAAGTGCCCGTGGTTCACCACGAGACCACTGGTGAGTTCATCCTTGGGGGGCCCTCTCGGGGGTGGGAAAAAGACTATTCCTGCATCGCACACGTCGTAAGCAGCACCACCATGTACTCTGCAACCTTGGCAAATCCCTTCATCTCTCTGAGCCTACATTGGCTCCTCCATCCAATAGGGATCATGGTACCAACCCCATGGGATTGTTGGGGACTCGGTATAAGAGACAGTGGTGGAAACACGCCTCGCACTGAGCCGTCACAAGGTTGGTGCTTGCTCAGGAAACACTAATCTTCCCTTCTTGTTTCCTCCCACTGGATGCTGACTGACCATCACGGTGCAACATCCTTCAGTATCCCGGGACCTTGGTGTCCCCTTGTACATGTGAGTGACACTGCTTGGTCATGGCTGGGGCGAGAGCTGGATCTCCCTGGTGGACTGCAAGCTTCTCCGGGGCAGATCAGTTTCCCCCATCAGACAGAATTTTTCCAGGTCTGGGACTGTGCCGTCCCCATCAGACTAAGGACCCACCAAGGCAGGGACGAATTCTTCCTGTTCCTTCCTGGCCCCCCAGCCCTCTCCACCTCTGCCTCTCCTGTGCTAAGTGGCTGACCCTGCCTCCCCAGGCATCCAGACCACCGTGGTGTTTTGGCCGGCCAAGCTGCAGGCCAGCAACCGTGTCGTCATGTTCCGTTTTGAGTTCTGGGACTGCGGGGAGTCTGCGCTCAAAAAGTTCGACCACATGCTGCCGGTGAGCAGGCAGATGGGCTTGGGTGGGTCCTAGAGGGGCCAGTGGTCTGAGGTGGGCTTCTGAGTCCAAGTGACTGAGCCCAGCCTGCCTGGTTTGCAGGAGGCAGAATTGGGAATGAATGGGATGAGGGTGCTGCTCTGGCTGGGAGAGCTCTGAGCTGGCACTGGGGACTGGGTTCCAGCCTGAGCTCTGCCCTGGAACCAGCTGCTCCCTGCTCTGGGCCTCAGTTTCCCAGTCTGTTAAAAGAGAGATTATGCTAAGCCTTCTCATGGCCCTGTAGCTGACAGGGTTCTGGTGCCATGGTTCCAAGCCTTGAATCAGTCTCTCTATCTCCAGGCTTGCAAGGAGAAAACAGATGCTTTCCTCTTCCTCTTCTCTTTCACTGACCGCGCCTCCTTTGAAGACCTTCCCGGACAGCTGGCCCGTGTAGCAGGGGAGGCCCCTGGTGTCGTCAAAATGGTCATCGGCTCCAAGTATCCTTTGAGTGGCCCCTGGGACTGTCAGAGTCCACACTTGGCAAGGCACGGACCCTGCTTCCTGCCTCTACCCAGCTGTGGGGTCCAGCCCCATGGGCTTTATCTTAAAGGCTGCAGCAGGGCACACCTCCCGCAGCCCCTGGCTGTGGGGCTCCAGGCTGGGCTTGATGGGGGTAGTTAGCAGAGGCTCCTGGCCAGCTCCTTGACCCTCCTCCAGATTTGACCAGTACATGCACACGGACGTGCCCGAGCGTGAGATCACGGCCTTCCGGCAGGCCTGGGAGCTACCCCTCCTGCGGGTGAAGAGTGTGCCAGGGCGGCGCCTGGCAGACGGGCGCACGCTGGATGGGCGGGCTGGGCTGGCCGACATTGCTCACGTGCTCAATGGCCTGGCGGAGCAGCTGTGGTACCAGGACCAGGTGGCAGCTGGCCTGCTCCCCAGCACTCCAGACAATACCCCCAGCTGATGTGTGGTGGCATCATGAGCAGGCACCTGTGATCCCTACTCCTGACCCTCAGGTGACCCAGGACAGAGGGCAGGACCCAGGGCCCAGGGCTGGGGCAGAGTACTGATCTCATCCTGAGGACTGGTCAGGGAGGATGGTGGCCTGCGAAGCCTCCTGGCCCAGCAGCACTTTCCTCTCAGAATTCGTGGCAGTGAGGCAGGGCACAACACCCTTTGAGGCCCCCTGCCCTTCTTCCTCAGCCTTGGGGTTCTAGGCTCTGGAAACTGAGGAGCTGCATAGGCAGGGCCCCAGGACTCAAGTATCTCCCCCAACCTCCTGCTGGCCATCCCTTCTGCAGCACCCAAGGAGGGTGACTGGGGAGAGGGGGTACCTCAGCCGGGCCCTGGACCTCAAGTGACTTCAATCAAGAGCCTGTATTAGTTGCGTTAACACCATCTGCTGTAGCAGATAAACCCTGAAATCTCAGTGGCTTTTTTTTTTCTTGCTTATGTCCCATCTCACATGGAAGTGAAGGTGGCTCTGGGGACTCTGTCTCATGCACTGGTTCAGAGACCCAGGCTCAGATCTTCAACACCCGGCTTCCCAGTTTTCCCTGGGGCATCAACATTCAGCCAGCAGAATAACGAGTACAAGTGGAATGTCACCCAGGTTTCCGCGGACCTGGCCTAGGATGGTGTGTCACATTTCTGCTCACTTTACATTGACCAACACCTAGTCTCATGGTCACATGGAGCTGCAGGGGAGGCAGGGAAATGTCCACTTGCATGTCCAGGAGGTCAGCCCCACACTCTGCAGTGCCCTCGATCATGAAGTTGTCAGGTGAGGCTTAGGACAGGGGCCTCAGCTGCCTGGGAGTCAGAAAGCATCACTGGGCAAGGACAGGGACTAGACCAGGCAGGGGTCAATTGAGTTGACCTGTTGGGCAGCTCTGCCCTGTGGGAAGCCAGCAAGGGAGGAGCAGGAAGGTGAGTAAACTTGCTTATTCTTGTGTCTCACCCCTGCCCCATCAGCTAGAGACACTGGTGTGTGGGGGTGGGGGGTGCTGAGAATGTGGGCCCTTACACTTTCTGACAGTCACTTATGATACCCCATCTGACTCCACAGATGGACCCCTGGGCTGAGGCCTGGCCTGAGTCTGATCCAGTTGACAAGAGCCTGTATTAGTAGACCCTAAGGGCCTAGGTATAGTGACCCCCAAAGCGAGTTGGCCCTTGGAGCCCCCTCTTGAGAAGGCAGCACTGGCTTCTGTACATCTAACACTCACATATGTGATCATGTGTGCACACATACCAGCACTTGTCCTAAAACACTCCCCCACTTCCTGTCACATACCCCCTGCTCACACTCTCGAGCACACTGCCTGCCTGCGTGACAAGGCCATGTTTGTCTACCTTGGGCACTGCCCGTGGGCTTGTCAACCCTTCCAGGGCCTACAGAACAGCACCTTTTTACCCCCAATTCTGGTTCAGAGTTGAGGCGTCAGCTTACCTCATATCCCAGAGAAGGGATGTCCCTGGGTAGTGCCCTAAGTCTCACAGTGGCATAGCTCGTAGGCCATAGACCTTCCTGCTGCAGCCTTCAGCTCTGCTTCCAGGAAGCTGGCCTTTGGCACAGTCCCCACTGTTCTTAGTCCTGGTTGACCCTACCTCACCAGGCAGCAGCAAAGTGTAGGAGTGTGACCCGGTGAAGGCAGCCTTGGCCTGAATGTGAGCCTTCTGCTACGCACGCCTGTGAGCACCAGCTACCCACGTCCCAGCCAGTTATCTCCCCCAGAAGGGAAGCTTCTGCATCCTTCCTGGGCATCAGCTCTGCTAAAAAGCCAGAGGTTGCTCTGGAGAAATAGCTCAGATCATCACAGCAGGGCAGGCTAGTCATCTGGTTAGCACTGCTCCAGTCAGAGCATCACCCATCACCCACTTCACCCCAAACCAAGGGGTGAACAATCAATCCCCTTCTCCTGGGGAAAGAACAAAGTAAGGAGGACAGTGGGGCTTGGACTCGGAGTGCAGCCACTCACCATCCCAGCACTGTGTTCTCGGCTCCTCCAAGCAAAGCCCCAGTGCCATTTCCTTTAGTGGGCTACCAGCCAAGGGCCTCCTCCTAAGGGCAGAACCAGAAGCCCAGGGTACGAGGGAACCGCAGAGCCATGCTCCTGATAGCTGGTGGCCCGCCTGCGATGTGGTCTCTGGGCAGGGTCTGGCGGAGAGTGAGTGAGAAGGGAGGGTGTGTACACCCATAGGGATCTGGGCCGGCTTCCTGGGCCTCCCCGCTGAGCAGTCCACAGGCCCCAGCACCTGATTTAATGCTCTGCTGGTGCCATCTTGAAATTCTGGACAGCACGAATTATGTGGCGGGTGCTGTGCGTGTTGTCCAGGGAGTGTCTGGGCTCCAGATGAAGTCCCTATCAGGGCCTAGCAGACAGAGGCCATTTCCGTGGAGTGTCAAAGGCCACCAGGAAGTCAGGAAGTTGCCTTCTCCCAGTTTTGGTGCCAGAAATTCCACCTTCAGGTTAAGCCCCAAAGGCAAGTATTCTTCCACTCACCCCTCCGCCCCGCATTTGTTTTCATTTTGGCTGTAGTGGGACTGATAAATCCAGACAACCCCCCCCCCCCGTCCCCCGCTTCCCACCCAGGATGGGAGTGGACAGGGTGGGGCAGACCATTCCTAGCCACCCTCCTGCCGCTGCGATGAGACAGACTGAGTGCGCCTGCGGGAGGAGCTGCGCCCCGCGCGGCGGCGTGAGCGGCACGTTCCCGCGGAACCCGCGCGCAGTGGGGCTGCTTCTGGAGCAAGTGAGCGCGGCGGGGGCTGCGTGCACTCCGTCCCGAAGGCACGGCGCGGGCTTCACTAACCAGCTCTGTGACCTGCGCGAACAATGCCAGCACCTCATCCGTTAGATGGGCTTTACCGTAGTGTCAGCCCCCAAGCGGGGCTGTGATGATTCAACGGGCGAAGTGTATAAGGCGCTCAGCCTCGCGCCTGGCACATCGGAGGTGCCCAATAAATGGGAAGCAGCAGCCACACTATGTGACTCCGGCCTACTCAGCGTCTGCCTCTGCGTTCGCAATGTAGGGGGTGCCGGTCCTCTCCTCGTTTGAACTGCAAACGGGGAAACGCGTATCATAGCGCTTAGGAAGGCCAGGACCCACGTGCCAACGGGGATCTGTCAGTCCCGGCCGGAATATCGAGGGGAGGGGCTCCGGCCTCTGGCCCCACCCCCGAGACCCTGGCCCCCAGGAACACGGTCCCGCCGGGGGCCGCGCCCGCGCCATGAACTTCGCTGAGCTGAGCGTGAGCTGGGAGTTGCTGGCGCTCTGCGCAGAGGAGCTGAGCCTGCGCGCGCCTGCAGGTGGGAGGGGTGGGCCGCGGTGACGTCACCCGCGGGCGGAGTCTCCCCAGGCACCGATGACCCTACCCTAGTTCCCCAGGCCTAACTCAACCCAGACCCCGACGGCTACGCCGAGCTGCTGCGGCACTTGAGCCTGCACAACCCTCCGCAGCGACATGTCCCCCAACAAGCCGCTGGGTTTTACTCGTGCACCTTCCGCCGCTCCAAGCCGTGAGAGAGGCGGGGCGGGGCCTCGGGGTGGGCAGGGCCTTCAGGAGAGGGGCGGGTCGCCGACTGCGGACTTGGTCTAACCAAGGATCGTTTGCTTTTCCTTGGTTTGCCTGGGAGGCAACTCCCGCCTAACTCACTTTAGGTCCCTGGCCTGTCCTTTCCGTACGCTGGGGTCCAGGCCCTGTCCAAACGGCTCCCGGTCCCTGATTCCCACCCTTTAAATCCCCCGTGGATGCTCACTTGGCTGGAACACACCCAGCCCAGGCTGACTTTTGTCAGCCTGGATAAACGGGCTCTCTGACTTTAGCAGCTGGCACGTCTTATTCCTCCGTCCCAACTCGAGAGAGACTCTGCCCTCGGTTGTGTTAGGTCTCGGATTGGGCAGAGGACTCGGCTTCTGACCCCTGCTCTGCTCTCAGATTCCCACGACTCCCACTTCTCCAACACGCAGAGGCACCGAGTGGTGAGACAACTGCCTGAGGGAGGGTCCAGGTGGGACCTTAAGGAGGTGGAGATGACCCAGGATTCTCCCTGGCAGTGACAGATCCTGGCCCGCACAGCCTATGGGAAGCTGAAACGCGCAGAGATGGACATTGACCGTCGAGGGGTGGAGCGAGTCTACACTTCAGCCTTCCCACTGCATGAGGGGGAGATAACCTGAGCTCAGGCCTCTTCCACTGTCGAGGAATCAGGAGAGAATTCTGGGTCTTCCCTGCAGCCCTCCGTTTTGTTGTCCCTCTAGGGTCCCTTTGAACTGCCCAGATACCAGATGCCCAGTGCAGACCTCAACCTTAGTTAGTTGTTATACTGGGCCCGCTGGGGATGCTGGCACGACTACCAGCCCCTGGACCATCTAGGAGAGTACTTTGGGAAGTAGGTGGCCATCTACTTTGCCTGGCTAGGTGAGTCTGGTGCTGAAGAAGGGGTTTGGGAGCTGGGAGTAAAAGAGTAAGAAGGACTCACCCGCATTATGTCACCCCTGCAGGCTATGACACAGCCTGACTGCTGCCTGGCCCCATGGAGAGCACCCTGGTCTTATGCCTAGTCAGCATGAGCACCAACACACCAGCGTGAGTGGCTGGAAGTGGGTGTTGGGGGATGGGCTGGGTGGGCTGGGCTAACTGGCTGGTTGAGAATAGTGGCCCCCCCACCCCAGGATGGGCACCCTTTGCTCAAAGGGAGGACATCTGTGCTGGTGGAGGTACCCTCCTCATGTGCCCATTATGGGATACCTGTGCCATGTGGGATATTTCCAAGATCTGTCCCGTGGCCAAGGTGAGCCGGGCAAGAGAACAAGGGAATGGGTTGGTATTTGGGACCCAGCCTGTCAGCCTGGCTGCTGGGAAGGCAATGCTGGGCCCTGCCCTGCAGCGTGCCTGCCCTCCCTCTGGGCTACCTATTTGACCATTCATGAACTGTGTTCTTTAGCATCTTCCTGGGTTGTGGCCTCCTATAGCACTGGAAGTGCAAGAGCAACACCTTGGCTTCCAAAAAGAGGAGGTGATGCCCAGCTCAACCCTCCAGGCCCAGAACTCTGTTCCCCAGAGTTCCCAGAGGCCACAGGCACGCTGGGAAGAGCTGAGTCTTTGGAGTCTAACATCCCAGGATCCAAATCTGGTTCCACTCAACACTTTTCTTAGGTCACTTTTCCACCCTCCCCTGACATCAGGATGATATAAGGTTTGGTGAGGTGAAACATTGGGAGCCTTTAGGGTCTCAGAGAGAAATCCTGATTGGAACAAGGAAGGAGAGAAGCATTCCACACTCACCTACCCATCCAGCCACTCACCTGTTCATCCAAACATCTAATCATTGATCCTGAATCTGTTTGCTTCTCTCCGTCTCCACTGCCACCCCACACCCTCTGCCCAGTATTCTCTCACCTGGATCACTGCAGTGGCCTCCCAACAGGTTTCCCTGCTCCTTGTTTGCCCCACTTAATCCCGTCTCAGCTGCCAGGGCAATCCTGGAAACACAGATTACATCCTGCATTATCCCACTGAAAGCCTTCAATGGGGCTCTCATATAAGATGCACTTAGAAAACCATCTAAGCCCCTCACGGAAGACGACAGGGCCCTGTGTGGTCTGGCTTTTGCCTTGTTCTGCTCCACCAGCCCCAGTGACTACTTGCTATTTCATGAATAGGACAAGGTCATTTCCACCCCAGGATGTTGGCACTGGCTGTTCTCTGCTAGAGTCCTCTTCCTTCAGACTTTATCCCTCTGACGGGAGTGCTCATGCCCAGAGTTTGTTGGTCTGGCCCTACAGGTGTCCCAACACCCAGTGACAGGCCAGAAGGAGCCCTGCTTCCCACCCCATACCCACCTTCCCATGTACTCACCAGCTTCACAGCCATCCTCATGGTGAGGGGGCTTTGGGCCCTTGCTCTGGAAGAACAGTCTCCTCCAGGGAGTGCTGCGACCCTGATGGTCTGCCTTCCAGCTGTGACAGCCCCCCTGCAGGTCCCCAGCAATGCGTGGTGGTGATTTTCCTGGTGTCGGTCATCATTTACTGCAGCATCATCAGCCTCTTGTAAGCTCTGTGGCTTTGCTTCTCTCTAAGCCTCAGTGTCCTCACCTGTGCAATGAGGACAATAATACCCCTCCAAGGGGGTGAAGAGGATTAAACGAGATGCTGAACAGGAAAGAGGAAGGCTTTCTATTATTAATTTTGGGAGAGGAGCTGGTTCCAGAGACCGAGAATGACCATGTAGGCGGCACAGAGTCAAGAGCACTGAACTCTAGAGCCCAACAGACTGGACGTGAGTCCTGGCTCTACCACTCACGACTGGGGGAGCCTGGAGCAAGGTCTCTGAGTCTCTGTTTCCTCATTTGTAAAGTGGGAATGATCACTTCTAAGGGATGGTGGGAAGATGGAAATGGCATTGCCTGGTTTCCCTGCCCCAGGCTCCAGGAAGCTGCAGGCCTAGTGGCAGAAGAGGCAGCTGGCAGGACAGTGAGACACGCAGATGGGACAGGAGCTGAGGTGCTGGGAGGAGGACTGTGAGCTCACCAAGTATATGGGATTGTTTGATGAGTACCTGGAGATGTGTGAGCAGTGGCCCAGCGGGCTCCTGGGGGCCTGGCACAGCAGAGGAGGTGACCCCAGGCCTCATACTTCCCCCTTCCCAGTACTGCAGTATGAGCTCATCACCATCTTTGTGGCAGCCTCCCCACGGGCGCCCGTGTGGTTTGCTCCGTTCAGCAACTGGGTGGAGATCCGACTGGACTCCCAGGAGTTCGTGCACGACTGCTGGTGGCCACTGGCTGAGCAGACACAGGGCACTGGGATCTGGCTGCTGCTGCTTGAGACCACCTTTCAGTCGTGGTGAGTGTGAATAAGGAAGGGGCAAAGGAGGGGAGGGAACACGAGGTCAGGGGAATATGGAGATCAGAGACTGAGAGGAGGCTCAAAAATAGGGAAATGGAGGCTGAGGCTGGAAATCAGGGTCAGAGATTGGGAAGTAGGGGCAGAGGCTCAGGTTCATGCTGCCTGCAGGAGTGGGTTTGGACCCAGGGTAGGTGAGCTAGGGGATTGGGCCCTGCAAGCTTTCCCCAGCGCCTTCACTTAGAACTTCCTGCCGCATCTCCTGTACTAGGACGAACTGCACAGCCATCTGCGCGGCTCTGTCACCTTCCACGCGGGCGCCCGCACCTCCAGCCTACTTTGTCCGGGGGAACCACACGCTCTGCAGAGACCTACCAGATGGGGTGGGGTGGGGGCGGAACGCGGAAGGGGCGGGACCTGTGTTGGAGGAGCGGAGCTTGAACTTGGGAGGGGCGAGGCGCTGAGCCTGTGGGTGGGCTGGGGCGGGGCCCAGCTGGGAGGGCAGGAAGCTGGGAGGGCAGCTGATTGGTGAGCAGAGCTGTTTGGGCGTGCTTGCCTTAGGGGCTGGGCCAAGCTCTAGCAGGGAGGGGCGGGAGTGCCCTTCGCAGAGTCGAGAGCGTGGCGGAACCCCGTAACCTACACAATCTGCAACTCGGGTACAAGGTCTTCCATGCCGGGGAACCTCACTTTCTCATACTGGAATTGCTGGCTGTGCGTCTGGGCTTCATCATCGCCTCCAAGGTAAGCTCAGCCATCTGTGCGTCGGACAGACCTGGGTTCAAGTTCAGACTCTGCCTACTACTGGCTGTCAATGGGGCTATGCTAAAGAACAGAATCTGTTTCATAGGATTGTTATGAAGATTCAATGTCAAGCACTTGCACAGTGCCTAGTACATCGTATCTGCTCAATGATTTAATGTTACTAGTATTACTACTACTACCACTGTGATCTTTTGGCAACAGATCTGGAAGAAGGAGAGGTCCCCTTTCCTCCAGCTGTGTTCCAGATCCTCTTTCTCAAGCCCTGCCTCTAATAGGGTCCCCAAGTGTAAAGGAGTTCGAATTATACGTCCGTGTCTTTGGACACGTGACAAGTTGTTTATGCTTCGATTTTTTTGATTTGTAGAACAGGAGTAGTAATTGTAGTCACCTCCTCGAATTGTGAGGCTTAAATGAATTAAGACCCAGAAAACCCTCAGAATAGTGCTTTGCATGTAGTAAGTGCTTCATAAATTAAGATGGCTAAGGCACTCATTCTCTCTCTGGTCCCCCTTCTCCCCAGCACGTGGTGTTCTTCCTGCGCCTCATCGCCTAGCTCGTGCCCGACGTGCCAGCCGCCCTGGCTACCGAGATAAAGCGCGAGCGCTTCCTGGAAGAGCAATCTCTGGAGCACAACCGGGAGGCGCTGCGTTCGATCAGCAAGGCCTGTGGACCCTGGCCCCACCCCCAGGATTTAGTTTAGCTTTCTTTCCCCGCCCCTGACTTGGCCCCTCCCACTAGTTAGTCCTCACCGGGAGGGAGGATAGGCTGCATTACTTCTCATTATCTCCTGGCCCCGCCTTTTACCAAACTCCTCCCACGCCACGCCCCCTTTTAAACGTTATTCCCTGCTCAAGTGTCCGCTCTGGAGGGCCAGGCTGCTCAGCCTGAGTCGTCCTTCCTGTCCGTTGCAGCAGAGGCGCTGTCCCCCCGGACCCCAGGATGCAGGGGCGAGTGAGGCCGGACTGCCCTTCCAGGACCCTTGGTCCTCCAGGATGCTCTTTCCATTGTGGTCCTCTGCTTTCGGCTGGGCAGTACCTTGGCCAGCGTCCCGAAGGTCGGGCCCTGAGCTGGGATGAGAGGGTTAGAGTTCTCTGAAGAGCCCTAGCCCTGCATTGCCTCCCCTCTCCCTGTTCCACGTATCCTGTCCTCTGCACAATGCTGACAATAAACCTCTCCCTGCGCCCCAGCTTGCCATCTCTCCGTGGAGACCCAGTCCCCACCCACTGTGTGCAGCATCTTGTCATATGATGACGCTCTGTAGGGGACAGAGGGGATAAGAGAGAGTGGAGGGACCCAATCGCTTTGAACTGAATGGTCATTGGTTGGCAGGGGAGAGTTCATTGGGGTCTGGGCCCTGGACCTCCTGTCCTGAACGTTCATTAAGGCCTATAGAGTATGAATAATAACAAAAGGATTTAGTTAGGCCAGCTGAGACACCTCCCAATGGATTTTCACATTTTTTACCAGATACTCCCCAAAGCCTGATGAAGTTGTACTGGGCAGTGGTTAAGGACACAGTGTGGTGGTGGGGTCAGACCGACATGGATTTGAATATTAGTTCTGACTCTTATTAGCTGTGTGAACTTGAGCAAGTTATTTAATCTCTGGAATCTCAATTTCATCATCTGTAGTATAGGGACTTCATAGAGCTGATGAGGGATTTTAATGGGATAATACCCGTTACAATCTGTATAAGACTTGTATCCTCATCTGAAAAGTGGGAACAGTAAGAGTAGCCAGAACGATGCCTGGCACACAGTGAGTATACAATAAGAATTATTAGGAATGTAAGCATTAGTGTTTATTTACACATTCATGTTAATACTAAGTGCCTGGAAATTACTGAGTGTTCAAATAAATGGCAGGTAATATTAGGGAGAAAGCAGCTTCCCCTTTTCACAGGCTTTGGAAGATTGCAAGGCTGGCACAGAGTAAGTCCTCCTTACTGGAGGGTGGTTCTACTTGGGATGTTCGAATTGTACATTTATTGATGGTTTATTTGGTGTGTAGTAGAGCCTGAGAAGGTTTTTTGGTGGAAGAGTCCATTGGAGATGGTGAGGTGGGTCATTCTAGGCAGCAGGGGAGGGGGGATCATTCATGAGGAGCAGTGATGCTGGAAAGGTCCCCAGGATGATGCCAGATGCAGCCCATCATCATCTTCCAGTCATAGAGATGAGCGTTCCCATATTATGGATGCTGTAGCCGGCTCAGAGGGGGTCAGCACACCAAGTTCTCAGGGTCCCTGAGGGGTCCAAGATTTGAGAGGTTCTCTGTGCAGCTCCCAGGATGTTCCCTGGCCCCAAGGAACCCCTTGAGCACATCTCACATTTGGGAAGCTCCAGAAGAGGGGTGACTTGTCTCCTGGGAGGGAAAGCAGTGCCTGCCTGTCTTTAAGACATCGGTCTGGGGTCCTTCAGAACCTCTCCTGGGCATAGGACTCCCATTGTTCCAGCCCCCCTCTTGTACCCCAGACTGGCCAAACCGGTTCTGAGGAAGGGGGGCGGGGAGCAGGCACGTTGAGACAGCCGCCTGCCCGCCTGCGAGGTTCCCTCCGCCTTCACCTCCCCCGTCCCTGCCCCACACAATACCCAGGAGCCTGCATTGCCGGGCTCAGGGGCCATGCTGACATCGCCCCCTGAGGACCTGGCTGCAACCCCAGAGCCCCCAGGGTGGCCTCGAGCCCTGGACCGTGCCGGAGGCTGGACGGAGCTCCCTGACTGAGGTAGGGCCCCACCTGGCTGTAAGCAGCCCCATCCTCCTCCCGCCAGTCTTCCAAAGTGAGTTCTTTGTGCTGCCTGACTGGCCTCTGATCCTGGTCCCCACTCACTTATGGCTTCCTAGGGCTCCACGGCCTTCTTGGCTTGGGTCTCCTTTCTAGCCATGACCTTCCACTTGGCTTTGTCCTTTAAGGGGCAGAGGGTTTCTGGCAGGGTCCCTATTCTTCTGGGCAGCAGGGCAAGGGGTACCAGGTAGGGGGCAGGGAAAGCTAGGCACAGGAAGCCACAGATGCTTTTCCTGCACCATGGTCGTGTCCAGGGACCATCTCTGCCAACCTTGCAAAGTGGACCCACTGACTGTGATCAGCAGTGCCCACGGGATGGGGGGGACCTTTGGCCCCTGCCCTTCCTTCTCAGCCTGCAGAGACACTCATGATGACACAGGTTTCCTAGAAGGGGCAACTTTCCAGATGGGGACACTAAGGCCATTGGACAGGCTACAACTTGCCTAAGGCCACACAGCTGGTCCATGTCACACACTGGGCCTTGAATCTTGGCAGGGCTTTTCCCCTATGGGTTCCAGAATGACCCTTGCCTAGTGGGTACTAGCGTATACTGTGGTGGTCGTTTCATAGGCAGTTAATGCTCCTGCTACCTGGGCCAGTTCTCTTCCTAAGGTTTTTTACTTCTTTGTCTAGCAGAAATGAACTACAGACAATATGAACACAGCTCTGCCCTTTCTTGGTCCCCAGCATTGAGGTTAAGTGGGTCACAACCCCAGAAGGCCTCAAGGCAGGCAGCCCAGCTAGATGGGACATTTCCACTGTCCCTTGGCCTGGACAGAGGTGAAGGCTGAATTACTTCTAGCTTCCCCTTTCGGGACTTGATTCTAGCCCCATCTCTCCAGAAAGCCTTCCATTATTATCACCCAACATTCACTCAGGCTCCTCCTCTGAAGCTTTAGGAGAACTCCATGTTTTGCTCATTTATCTCCTCAACTGACAACGGGGAATCATTTCTGCCTTTTAGGGGCTTCCAGAGCCCAAGTGGAGAGACTCTCCCGAATACAAGGGAGTAGGGGCATATGCATATTCTTGCCCCTGCAAGTAGAACTTCTGTGTCGAGGGTTTCAGGTTCCTGGAGAGAAAGAGACCCATCTGGCGGGAAGTGGTCACCTGTGTTTTCTGCCATATGCTCCCACAGAGTAGGATGTGTCTCCCCATCACTGCCTCAGTTTTCCCACCTGTGTAATGGCCCAGGCCATCCCCCTGGCTGGAGAAAGACTAATAATAATGACTATCAATGACAAAGCTCCCACTACGTGCTACATGAATACTTCTTAATTCTCATTAGCGTCTTGAAGTTGGCATGACTACTCTATCTACCAGATGAGGAAACTAAGACTTGCTTAGGTGGACAGAGGCTTCAGGTACAAGCTAAAGCAGTCCCTGTGGAGGACAGGAACTCTTCCCTAGGACCAGCCACCCCGACCCACACCCAGGCAAAAGTTGAGAGAACAAGGGAAGAGTTAAGGGGCTGTGCAGAGAGAGTGGGGCCCAGTCACAGATCTAGCCATCCCCAATGGGTCCTCTCCTCCCTCCCTCTCTCCCTGGGTCACTGTTTCTCCCTATGTATATGTATTGGGTCCCTGGATATTTCAGCCAGAACAGTTAGTTACCTATTACTTCCTCCAGGAAGCCTTCCTGGAATGCTCAGGTCAAGCTGAGCCCAGCACCCTGCTCTCTCTGATGGTTCCTCTGGCTCTGCTCTTGCCAACCTGGATTGTAACTGTTTTTGTTTCTGGCTTCCCCACTGGACTGGCAAACCCATGGGGTGCAAAACATTCCTCCATCAGTCTCCTTGGGTTTTCTGGGCTTCACTTCTGTCTCTGAGTTTCTGGTCTGTCTGAAATTTTCAGTGTCTCTGTCTCTGTCTCCATCTCTGGGTCCCTAAATGTCTCAGAGTCTGTGATTTCTGGTTTTCAGTGTTTTCGCTCTCCGTTTCTGAGTTACTGTCTAAAGGGTCCCCGTTTCTCTCAGTGTCTAACTTGGTCTCTGTCTCCCGGGTCTTCTGGCCCTGCCAGGCTGGGCACTGCCACTTTGGCCTGAGGGGCCTCTGGCAGGGGGTGGGGGGGTCCTTGCTGCCCCGCCTGCCCACAACGAGGCCAGGCTAGGGTAGGCCCCCGCCCAGCCGCTGCCTGCTCCCTCCCTCCCTACCGCTTGCCTCACCACAGGGTTTGATGAATCAAACTCTTTGTCTGGGTGGGATCTCCCCCAGCCAGCTGGGCAGACAGAGGGCTTCCCCTGCCGGAGCAGCAGAACTTCAGCACCGGGTCTCGCTGGAGAGGTGAGGGTCTGCAGGAGGGCAGCCGGTGGAGGGCCACAGGGCAAGGGCTGGGGGGTGGGGCTTGGACCCCTGGATTAGTTAAGTTCTGAGGCTCTGACAACCTCCCTAGGGTGACTTCCTGTCCAGAGAGGACTCAGTTCAGCCTGGGTTCAGCCTGGCCTGATGCCGGGGCTGGGAGCTGGGGTAGGGAAGAAACCCTCTCTCACCCCAAAGCTGGGGGTTGGGACACCTCCCTGCCCTTCTCCGGGGAGGGCCCAGCATGATCTGCGCAGTGGCACGCCTGCCAGTCTGTGACCGTCCCAGCCAGCTTGGCATGGGTGTGGGCCCCACTCAGCGCTGAAGGCTGCAACGCTGGGCATGGGAGAGGAGGTTGGGTAACACCAAAGCCAGGATTTTCTGGGCCTGTGTGTTTGTGTCTACATCCTGGTGTGTAAGTGTGAATGGAACAGGGGCGTGAGAAAGCTGAGTGGATATGTAAATATCTGATGGGTCACACTGTGTGTGTGAAAATATGTAGTTGTGTAAGAGAGTGTGTGAATGTGGGAGCCTATGAATTTGAAATGTTTGAGTGTGTCTGTGAAAGTAGGTATGTCAATGTGTGGACTTGTGAGAAGGTGTGTTTGAATGTGCGTGGAACATACAGGGACTTGTGTGACAGTGTGTGTATCTACATCTGATTGTATGTCAGTGAGTTAGGAAATATACAAAATGTTTAAAAGTGCAGACTCAGATGCTGGGCTGCCTGGGTTTGAATCCTGGCTCCATCATTCATTAAATAATCTCTGCACCTCACTTTCCTTATCTATAGGTAGGGGATAATAACAGAATCAACTCAGGGTTGTGAGGATTAAATGAGATAATATAAAGCACTTGGCCTATTATTCACTAAGTGCCAAGTATGTACTAGCTTTTCCTATATAATTAGGTGTGTGAGTGTGCTTATATACAGATGTGCAGGTATACGTCTACACAAAGGTTTGTCCAGGCCTGCAGGATATGGTGGCTTCCTGGCCAGCCTTGCTGTCCTGTGTCTGGTTCTGATACCTTCTCCCCTGCAGGCCCAGGTGAGCAGTAGAGTAAAGGAGGAATGGACTGTGGGCCACCTGCCACTGTTCAGCCCCACCTGGTTGGGCCACCTGGCACTGCCCGCCACCCAGTAGCTGTGTGCCAACAGGAGAGTCTGTCCTTTGTGGAGTTGCCCACCCTGCAGCCCCCAAGCCCTGTGTGTCTGGACCTCTTCCCTGTCACCCCAGAGGAGCTGCAGGCTCCTGGTAGCCGCTGGTCCCTGGGGACCCCTGCTCCTCTCCAAGGGCTGCTATGGCCACCATCTCCAGGAGTCCCAGACACCGAGATCTCCACCAGTGGGGGAATGCGACCCAGCAGGGCTGGCAGCTGGCCACACTGTCCTAGTGCGCAGCCCCCAGCTCTGGAGGGAACCTGGAGTCCCCAGCACCCACAGCCACAGCGCCGGGCCAGCCATGGCTCAGAGAAGAAATCGGCCTGTGAGTCACTCCGGGTGAGGGGGTGGTGGCCCAGCGGGGCAGATAGGGGAGAGGTTGGGTGGCTCTTTAGGAAACTTAAGCCCCAGAGTTCCCCAAACAGGCAGGACAAGTGGTAGATTTTAGTGATAGGGAATTGGAGCTCAGGGAAGACAAGTGACTTGTCTGAGGTTACACAGCAAGTGAGTGGCTGTCCTGGGCCCCCTGGCCCTTTGCCTACCCTTTACCTATCGCAGGCAGGCAATGTGCTCTCTATACCCCTCTTGTTTCCATTTCTCTGGGGACCAGATCTCTGCAAAAAACATTGCCCTTTCTCTTGGGAATGTTGCCCAGATGCTCAGGGCCACAGGGCAGCAGCAGAGAGGAGGTGGGGAGAGACCCCAGTGGGTGCCAGCTTGTGCTCTCACCCCACCTCCTTGCAGGGCGCAAGATGCGAGTGTACCAGAGAGAAGAGGTGTCTGGCAGCCCCGAGGCCCACGCTGTCTTCCTCCCGCCTGGCCAGGCGGCAGAGCAGGCCCTGAGCACAGAGGAGCCGAGGCCACTGGAGCTGTCCGGGCCCACTCGAGTGGGCCTGGAAGGGCCGGAGCGGAGACGCTTCTCAGCCTCGGAGCTGATGACCCGGCTGCACTCTTCCCTGCGCCTGGGGCGGAATTCAGCAGCCAGGGCGCTGACCCCTGGCTCAGGCACTGGAGCAGCCCGGGAAGGTACCAGCTCCTCCTCACGGGCCCTCAGAGCAGCCCACCAACCAGATGCAGGGTGGGGGGCAAGGCTCAACTCACTGGACACCTGAGACTGGGTGCTGGTCAGCTGGAGTGTGGCGCCTCGGTGCCCAGGGCCACTCCTGGGGCCACCCACCCTCAGCTCTTGCCCTCTCCAGGGAAGGCATCTGGAAGGGAGTTGCGCGGTGTAGAGATGAGGGTGGACGGTGTGGCGATGGCAGCCCCTGTCGACCCGAGTGGAGGCCATGGCAGCTGGCCCGAGTCCAGGTACCACCTCCCACTTGGGGATCGGGTCTGAGGCGGGGTGCAGGCGAGGAAGAGCCCTGATGTTCTCTCTTTCCTAGGCTGGACTCGCAGGAAGAGCCAGCTCTGGGTTCCAGGAGCGCCAGCGAACGACGCCAGTCACGGTTCCTCCTTAACTGTACGTGGGAGGGGGCCACGAGGGAAGGAAGGGGCTGGGGGTTTGAGGAAACTGGGAAACTGGATTTGGGAATGTTGAGAGGGAGAGTTGAGCGGTAGAGATCGTGGGAGAGAACTGAATTCTCAATATCCGGCACAGGGCCTGGCACGCAGTCGGTGCTCAAGCAGTGTTTATTAAATGAGTGAATGAGTGAATGAATGAATTCACTGTGTCCCGCCTTGTGAACCGTCGGAAAGGCTTGTTGAGGGGGGCTTTGGGGAGAGTCGGGCAGGAGCCGAGCCGAGCCGCGGCTGGAGGGCGCCCCACAGCCCTCCCCCGCGTCTCTCCCCTCCCAGCCGTCCTCTACCAGGAATACAGCGACGTGGCCAGCGCCCGCGAACTGCGGCGGCAGCAGCGCGAGGAGGAGGGCCCTGGGGACGAGGCCGAGGGCGCGGAGGAGGGGCCGGGGCCGCCGCGCGCCAACCTCTCCCCCAGCAGCTCCTTCCGGGCGCAGCGCTCGGCGCGAGGCTCCACCTTCTCGCTGTGGCAGGACATCCCCGACGTGCGCGGCAGCGGCGTCCTGGCCACGCTGAGCCTGCGCGACTGCAAACTGCAGGAGGTGCGCGGGAGTCCCCGCGGGGCGGGGCCGGGCCGGCGGGGCGGGGCGGGGCCGGCGGGGCTGCGGGTCGTGGGAGGTGATCCTGGGACTTGGAGGGGGTGGGGCGACAAAAGGGGCGGGTCCAGGAATTTGTGGTTCCCGGGCTTAAGTGGGCACCCGGCCAATAGGGGTACCGGGCCAGGGGACTGCAAACTGCAGAAGGTGGGCATAGGAACCAAGCGGGGAACGTGGGGACACAAGGGTGGGGGGTCGATGGGACTGTTCATGTGAAGGTGAATGCTAAGACCTGAGCAGGCGGGGCTGACTGCAAGCGAGAATGGAGGAGCCCTGGAGCGGAAGGCCAGTGGAGAAGCTGGGCGAAGGGGCGGGGTCAGGGCGGGGCCAACGCGGGCGAGGCCTAGGGTAGAGCGGAGCCAGAGCAGGAGGGATACGCTGAAAGCGAGGATACGCGACCCTTAGAGCCAACCCGAGTGAAACCGCCTGGTGGGCGCACGACTAGGCGGGGCCAGTGGGGGCGGGGCCATTGGATGGCTCGGGCCAGGCCAGATGGACCTAGCTAGGGTTGCAATCGAGGGCCTCAGTTAGGTTCGAACAATTAAGCGCGGCAGGAGGTGTGTCCCCAACTTCACTAGGAACCAGATCAGGGGTAGGGCTAGAAGAGGGGCGGGGACATGGGGTGCGGCTATGTCTAAGGAAGTGGTGTCCTGAGCTTGATGGGGTGGGCTATGCGAGGCACGGGCGTCAGGTATGGACTGACCCAACCCCTTCGACCCCGCGTCCGCCCTTGCTCAGGCCAAATTTGAGCTGATCACGTCCGAGGCCTCATACATCCACAGCCTGTCAGTGGCCGTGGGTCACTTCTTAGGCTCAGCTGAGCTGAGTGAGTGCCTGGGGGCTCAGGACAAGCAGTGGCTGTTTTCCAAACTGCCTGAAGTCAAGAGCACCAGCGAGAGGTGAGGGCGTGGCCTGGCCGACCAGGGGGCGGGGGCCGAGCCCGCGATTGGCTAGTCTCCTAAGTCTCACCCTGAGGTCTCACCCTGGCCCTGACCTCTCCAAACCCTCAGGTTCCTTCAGGACCTGGAGCAGCGGCTGGAGGCAGATGTCCTGCGCTTCAGCGTGTGCGACATCGTGTTGCACCACTGTCCAGCCTTTCGCCGCGTCTACCTGCCCTACGTCACCAACCAGGCCTACCAGGAGCGCACCTACCAGCGCCTGCTGTAGGCTCTGAAAGGGGGGAGGGTAGAGGGAGTTTCAGGCAGAGTACTGGGTGAGGAAGGGTGACCTGAGAGGAAGGGGTCCCTGAAAAGGGCTCTGTGACCAGGATGCGGGAAGGATGTGCTAAGACACCTGAAGAACAACAGGATGACTGGGGTCATGGATGCTAGGAGTTCAGGCTCACCCAGACCCTCCCATTTTCCAGCCTGGATAACCCCAAGTTCCCCAGCATCCTGGCTCGCCTGGAGGAGTCTCCTGTGTGCCAACGTCTGCCCCTCACCTCCTTCCTCATCCTGCCATTTCAGAGGATCACACGCCTTAAGATGCTAGTGGAGGTACCTAAGTGGAGATGCTGCTTGCTGTGCCCTCCACCAGGCACCACTGGGTGGGCAGGGTCACAGGGGGAGGTCATTGCCTGCCTCACTGCACCAACCCTACCCTCCAGAACATCCTGAAGCGGACAGCACAGGGCTCTGAAGATGAAGACATGGCCACCAAGGCCTTCAATGCACTCAAGGAGGTGAGTTCAGCGGGATAGGGGCTGTCTGGCTCTGGAGGGCATCCCTGGAACCCTAGCATGTTTCTAAAAGAGCCCCAGCCTTTAGAGCCTCTGATCTCCATGCGGGAGTCTGAGGCTGGGCTCTGGGAGCCAGGGTTGGGGGCTGCAGGTGACCCAGCCATGGCCTCCCCAGCTGGTACAAGAGTGCAATGCTAGTGTGCAGTCCATGAAGAGGACGGAGGAGCTCATCCACCTGAGCAAAAAGATCCACTTCGAGGGCAAGGTGCATGCCCACAGTGGGTGGAATGGGCACCAAAGGGGAGTTCTTGCCCGCTCTAACCCTGGGGGCTGCAGGCCAGTTCATCACTGCCCACCCCCTCCCATCCCTGGCCTGGGCTCTCCGCCCTGCTTTTCTGGGCCTTATTTGTCCTCCCTCTTGCCTCCATTCTCCCAGATCTTCCCACTGATCTCTCAGGCCCGCTGGCTGGTGCGGCATGGGGAGCTGGTGGAGCTGGCACCTCTGCCCGCAGCTCCCCCGGCCAAGCTAAAGCTGTCCAGCAAGGCAGTCTACCTGCACCTCTTCAATGACTGCTTGCTGCTCTCCCGGAGGAAGGAGTGAGTCGGGGCCTGGTGCGGGGGGAGGTAAACTGGAGCTGGGCTCCCTTCTTCCCCTACGAATGAGCTCACGACCAGTCAGTCTATCACTGGGCCCAGGAGCCCCAGCCTGTGCCAGGCGGTGTTGCCAGGGCACCCTGAGTCTGGGATCTTTGATCTTTCCTGCAGGAAAGACAAAGATTCAAGGCAAGTTCATCATCCAGACCTGACACTCAAAGGCTGCACTGTGTGCAGAAACCTCGAAGCTGCTCTGAACTTCAGTCACTTAGAGCAGAGATTGAGAGCATAGCCCTACAGTCCCAGCTCTGCCTTGAGTCATAATGATAATAAATAACATTGACTGAGCGCCTATTCTGTGCCGGGCATGCCACGTGGATTATTCCCGTTAGTCCTCTAAACAACTTCCTGGGAAGTAGGCTCCTTTGTTATTCTCAAGATCATGGAACTGGTAAATGCGGGAGCCCAGAGGAGGCCAGGTCTGTCTGATGCCAGTCCCAGGCCCCTAACCACTGTACTATCCTGTCTTCTGTCTGTAAAATAGAGGCTACCATGTAGGGAGAGTCCATGTGATAATAATACATGAAAAGAGCTTAGCAGCGTGCCTGGCACATAGTGAGTACTCACTCAGTATTAGCTTTGATTATTGTAAGTGAGGGAGAGCACATCCTGAGTGAGGTAAGCCTTCAGGCTAGATGGGATGAAGGATGGACACTTTATGCCATGGGAACAGTTTATTCCTGATTTATTTATTCATTCAATAAATCGTCACTGAACTCCTGTTCTGTACTGGACCCTCTGATGGATGCTGGGGACATGAGACTTATTCTCTGCTCACAGGAGCTCTCAGACCAGTGAAAATGCATCCTGATAACCACCTAGTCAGGGTTTTGATGGATGGGTGTACCACACTGTGGCATATGCTGGTGTGGGGTGAGGATCAGCAAAACATCATGGAGGAAGAGACATTTGAGCTGG